>BLBF01000032.1:31452047-31479776 GCA_015471245.1 Laticauda colubrina
GACAACAACGGACTGATTTATGTGAACTGACAATAGGATATTCTACTTGGACTTTGCTAACTGAATATCCCTGAATGGACTGACTACATGGTAAATGAATATAGGACTGATTTTGACTATGCTATAAACTTATACTGGAATAAAATATATTCTTGATAGCACAAGCGTATCTGTTATTTTTACTGTATGTTAATAAACATACAAGCTTAGTTCACTCATTTATCTGTGTGCCTATCTGACTAACGCTGCACATTCTGTTTAGCTTGTCTACCTAACCCTGGTTGGGGAACCCAGGCTTAACAGTGTGGGTGGCATCGGTGGCATCAGTGGAACCGGTAGCAACGGTGTCGCCCAATGACTCTGTGCCTGGACTGGGAAGGGCTGCTGCCTGTGCTGCTGGACCTCCTGGTAGCCGTAACCCTGGTAGGTGAGGGCCTGTGGGAAGCCTTGGTATGGGAGGGACATCACCTGGGGTGGAGGAGCAGACCTGGACTGGGTGGGAGCAGGTTCCTCTGGGTCTGGAGGGTTGTGAAGCAGTTCCGTGATCCGGTCCTTCACCACCTGGTACTGGGGATCCGTCATGTCCTTGAGGGTCTGGTTGACATAGGTGAGGAAGGGCTTGCGGTTGGAGGATGAGGAGTCGGTGTGGACCAGCTGAGAGAGGAGATCTATGCTGGTGCGGATGGTGTCCCTGATCTCCAGCAGGACAGTGTGGCTCTGCCCCTCCTGCTGTCTGGCTCTCTGCCTTTCTGTGGAGGTGGAGCTGGGGGGGATGGATGCAGCTACAGCTGTGGTGGACGCGATGTCTCCTTTCTCCCACCGCACCAGGGAGTCCTCCATGCGCTCCACCATGGTTACAACAGCTGTCCGCGGGTTCTCCGCCATGGCACGCTCCACAGAAACCTGCCTGGAGACAGGGACTGACTCTCGGCCGGAGGAAGACTGGCTCTCAGCAGGCTGCCAGAGAGAGAGGGTAGACAGAGGGTCTCCTGGTGCTCCTCGGTGGTGGATCTCACCCTCCAGGAAGCTGCACCTGGCCATGACGTAGGTCTCTCTGTCCGTCAGCTTAATCGTGGCCTGGCCAGATTTCTTCAGGTGCAGCTTCCTGTACCAGGTGTGCATGTGCTTCCACCAGCCGAGGAGCACGTCCAAAGTGTAACCCATACTCTCCGCCCTCTCTCTCCACGCAGCCTGCTTCCTTTTGGTGTCCCTGTACAGCTGGTGTCCCTTCCGCCACAGTCATTCTCTCTCAGCCACTCCAGCACCTCATCCTCGTGTTCCTCCTCAATAATGTACTGCCTCCTCTCCCGTTGTCGCATACGCCTCTTCCTCCCTTTGGCAGGACCAGATGGGCCCTCATCAGAGGGGCTCCCAGGTAGTAGGGGCTGCTCCTCCACACCACCAGCAGCAGCAGCACCAGCAGGATCATCATCATCATCATCATCATCATCATCATCATCATCACCAGCAGGATCATAATCAGCATCATCATCAGCAGCAGAAGCAGCAGGATCAGCAGCAGCACCAGCACCAGCAGCACCAGCAGGACCAGGATCAGCAGCAGCAGAGTGAGCACCATCAGCGCCAGCAAGACCAGGAGTATGAGCAGCAGCAGCAGGAACAGGACCAGGAGCACGAGCAAGACCAGGAGCATGAGCAGGAAGAGCAAGACCAGGAGCACGAGCAGGACGAGCAGGACGAGCAAGTCCAGGAGCACGAGCAGGATGAGCAGGACCAGCAGCAGCTTCAGCAGAGTACGCAGCAGCAGAAGTACCACCACCAGGAGCAACTTCAGCAGAGTATGCAGCAGCAGAAGCACCACCACCAGGAGCAGCTTCAGCAGAAGCTCCAGCACCAGAAGAGCGAGCCCGAGCAGCAGAAGCCCTAGCAGAAGCAGAGTCAGGGACAGGGGGCGGGAGGGTGGCCCTGTCCCTCTTGCCAGGGATGGCGGCAGGTTGCTGAGGCTTTTGCTTCTTCCCCATGGTTGTGGGGTTGCTGGCTGGCAGGGAGGCTGGCAGGCACCAAGGCTGGCAAGAAGCCTGGCAGGAAGCTGGCAGGAAGGCTGGCAGGAAGGCTGGCAGGCAGACTGGCTGGCAGGGAGGCTGGAAGGCAGGCTGGCAGCAAGACTGGCAGGCAGGCAGAGAGCAAGGCTGGCAGGGAGGCTGGCCAGGAGGCTTGGAGGCAGGCTGGCAGGAAGGCATGCAGGCAGGGCAGGCAAGGACTCAATGTATCCAGCAGCAGGTCTTTCCTCCGAATGCTGGCCACGTGCGAGCTGCTTCCCTTTATATCCGCGTGGCTTACGCAATGCATCCCCCCCCACATGCGCAATTAATGCTCGGCATCCATTCGGCTTCCGCTGTGCATCCGCTAAGCTTCCGCTCTGTATCCGCTTCATCCGCTCTGCATCCGCTGTGCATCCGCTTCATCCGTTCCGCGTCCGCTTTGCTGAGGCCCCCCGGGAGCCGTGCGGATGTGCCATCCACTTCCATCCGCTTCCATCCGCTGGGCTTCTGTTCCGCATCTGCTTTCCATTCACCCTGTGTCCTCCCTGCGTCCGTTCCTTTCTGTGTTATCCGCTTCGGTTATGCACATTTTTGCCCCTTTTGAGAGCGGATAACAACGGATGGAACATTTTGCTCATCCGTTGTGTCCTTTTTACTAACGTTTTGCATCTGTTGGGCAGTGTGACAGGGCTTTAATATTGTGGTGTGGCCAGAACTGGAGATAATATTCCAAGGCAATCAGAGGCAGAGCAGTGAATGGAGCCCCACTATGCCCCCAAATGCGTAGTACCCAAAGCCAATCAAGTTCCACACAGATTTCAGAAAATCTCTCAACTATTTCTTCTGCTCTACTCTTGTCACCCTTGACAATACATAATATTTAATTACAGAATTAAATAAATCTTCATTGATTTATTTTTCTCTACCTGTGACATCAGAATCTGCTGTCCAGAGCTGTCACTGCACACCTGAAAAGGGCCTTGATTGATGAGCCAATTATTTAATATCTTGCCTTCTTTTTCTTAATATTTTATTGTAAAGTCATTGTATCTCAGAAAACTTTGCCAGCCTTATACCAAGACAAGCAAACAATTGACAGCTGTAGTATATAAAGCAGATTAACCTGCCTAAAGAGATGTATGATATATTCCCATTTCCAGCTGATTAAATTTTCTATCCCTAAGTGCTATGACTTCCTCCAGCTTAATTCAATGAAAATGCCAAGGTCAGATACGGAGCAGGATGTGGGAGGGAGAAAAGGCTTCCAGAATCCGAGGCCCTCCAGTGCCATCAGGGAAGCTGCATCAGAGTCTTATGGCTTTTGAGACACTTACAGGATTTTTTTTTTTTAAGTGTGTTAACTCTTCACTCAGATACCAAAATGAGCCTGTTCACATATGTGCAGTCACACTTATCTATATGTGCTTGTGTACATACATTTTGTTGTGTTTTCCATTGACATATTCAAAGATGCCTGGTATATTTGCATACATATATTTATATTTTACTGTTATTTTACACTCTGGTTGGATGCTAACTGCATTTCATTGCCTGTATCCATGGCAATGACAATAAAGTTGAATCTAATCTAATCTAATCTAATCACAGTTTGCTTTCTTAAATATGTTCACTGCTGGCTTGGCTGCATGGCTACCAGATAGAGCAGTGAGCTTATGTACAATTAGATCTTCTGTTCAAATAAGTTAAGTGTCCCGAAATTCAATCTCCATAAACATTCACAGGTATGGCTTCAGGAATCAGAAATGATCCATCACTGGATCAATTTGTAAAAAGCAGAGCATAAAAGTGGGATTGGTATAGGCATTCACAGGCAACCATGAGGTTATGAAGACATGTATGGTGATATCACATCTCCATTATTCCATATTTCCATCCTGTTATTAGGTAAGAAGCAAGTCAGAAGAGTTGTAACTTGTGTCATAATGTCACAACATACCTCAGTTTCCCCCACCCACTCACCCTCTGTCATACCTGTGAATGTTTATGGGGATTGTTTAGGGAGGTTAATTTATCTGAATAAAAGATCTAATTATACATAACCTCACTGCTCTATCTGGCACCCATGCAACCTAGACAGTAGTGAAAACTTGTGACTAGCCATAGACTCTGCAAGTTGTAATTCAGCCTCATAGTCAAGAACAGACCTAGCATTCCTCTCAAAAAAATTTCTCTTTATCTCTTAACCAACTCTGCTTATTGTCCAATCCCAAAGTCTATATACTAGCATTTCATCAGACCACTCAGTTCATCTTTAAAGTCTTTAGATTTTTCAAGATCTAGTTACTTGCCTCGTATATGGCAAATGAAAAGAGAAACTTAGAGGTATATAATAACAGACTATTTGTTCCCAAGAACAGATTTGCGTCAGTGTCATGAGGTATAAAGTAACAACATCCACAGATATAAAGAGCTTGGGGTAGTATGTGTACAAGCATTTAAGTGCAGGAAATATTTTATAGCAGAAGCTGATCATAAGAAGCTGAAACAGTTTTCAGTTATCTCTGCAATCTGTAAATATATTTTCTCTATATAGAACACAGTGATGGAAATCCTTTGAGGGGAATGACTTCAGAATCCAGACTGATAGACAAACTAACATAAATCCATAGATGTACAAGACATTTGTTCTGCCAAAAATTCCAGAAATAACTCTGTAACACAGACCTATTCAAGATACATCTGTCATACTAACTCAGAAACAATAATCACCACCAACATAGTTTTCACACAATGGAGCAGATGGTTGAATAATGCAAATTTAAAATGATAGCACTATTGTCATGGTCTGTCAGTAAACCACTTCAAAATTCAGTATATTAGTGCAACCAATCACTCCTGACAATCACAGCATTATAGCACTTTGAAAATATCTGTAGAATTTATATGAAATATTATTATTATCTCTTTTATTCATGAAATATGAAACTCAACTGAACATTTAAAAATGTATCACAAATACCAGTGATTGACACTAATGGTTGATACAGGTTGCTGCCAGTGTCCTAGGTATCAACCAAGTATCTTCTTAAAATGTACGATGTTCCGAGTAGCCAAGTTTTTTGCAGTTTCACTGGTGTTATTGCAAAAAGTTGAAATTTCTGTGTTTTGTAAGATTCTTGGACATGGTACCAAATGCCCCAATCACAATGGGTATCACTGTTACATCTTTCATCCATAACCATGTAGTTTTGATGGCCAGGTCACGATATTTCATGATTTTTTCCAGTTCTTTTTCTTTGACTCTGGCGTCTCCTGGTACAGTGATATCAATAAATTGTACTCTTCGGCTCTCGACAACTGTAATATCTGGCTTGTTGTGCTCCAGATGGCAACCCATCTGTATTCAAAAGTGTTTTATTGATTATGATAGTGATGGTAGTGGTGATGGTTGATTGCACAGTCAGCCAAATGTTTCGTCTAGAATGACATTTTTATCCATCTACCAAGTCCTTCCCAATCTGAGGTCAGCAGATGTTGTTTGATAGTGTTAAAAGTATTGTAGCGGGATGTGAGCTGTTCCAGCTAAAGCTGCCTTTTGCAACTGAGGAAAGGTGATTTTGTCAATGCCAAGGATGTTCAAGTGGTACTCCAAATGTTTTGGAACTGCCTCTGAGGTTCCTACTGCTATTGGCACAATCTTTGCTTTGTTTTGCTATAGTCATTCTACTTCCATTTGCAGGTCTTTATATTTTGTGATTTTCTCTAGTTTTTTTTTTCTCTTCTATTCTGCTGTGTATAGATACTGCCAGGTCCATTATGCATTTTTTTTTTAATCTCTCTAACTCTCTTAAATTTGGGTGTTATGTGGCAGGTGCCTGTCTGTTTGAATTATAAAGTCCAAAAGCACTTTAACTTCTTCATTGTCTTTTACTTTCTCTATTTTATGGTCCCACTATTTCTTGCTGACAGGCAAATTATATTTCTTGCAGATATTTCAATGAATCATTATTGCTACTTTGTCATGTCACTTTTTGTAGTCAGTCTGTGCAATCTTCTTGCAGCAGCTAACTAAGTGATCCACTGTTTCTTCTGCTTCTTTGCAGAGGTAGCACCTGCTGTCTGTTGCTATCTTCTCAATCCTGGCTTTGTATGCATCTGTTCCTAAGGCTTCATCTTGTACAGCCAGAATTTGCCTCTCTTTTTCTTCAGCATTCTTCTTTTGGCTATCACCAAGTCTCATTGTTATCTGCACTGCCTGCTTGTGTGCGTGTGTGTGTGCGTGTGTATACTGGTTATCTAATACTTTGCCTTGCCATGTCTCTTTTCTATTTTGCATTTGGTCTTTCCTGTAGGCTGGCTTGGTTTCTCCGGTATTCAAAAAGCCTTCATGGTATACTAGCTTCAGTGTATCTTCTTCACTGTCCTTCAGATATTCTTCCAATGCCCCTTTTTCTTCATCAGCTGTCTGGTGTACTAATAACATTCCATGACAACCTATGTTTCTTGATAAGTGAAATCTGTCAACATTGCTTTGTGGATGAAGGAATTATTCATTGTCATTATTATTTTTTTATCTTCCTATCCAGAGATTTTAGTTTTGCTTGAGTCCAATTCACTATTCCAACTATGTATCTAATGACTGGAATAACCCAGGTGTTCATTGCCTTGATGGTATTTTCTCCATTGAGGTTGAACTTTAAGATCTTCTTCACTGTCGTGTTGTATTATGTAGAGTTGTAATTGCAGGAATGTTCCAATCTTGGATGGCAAACATCAGATAAAGAATGTTTCCAAAGAAATACAACTCAGGCAAACAAAGTCACTAATCTAAAGGAGGATTAGAGAGGGGAAGTAAACATATGTTGGACTTTAACTAGAGATAATTAATTGTATGGATTACTATGCTGAACAGTAACGAAAGTTAAGCAGTAACCAAAGTTAACCAGTGATGGAGGATAACTAAAAATGTGTATAAATGCAAGACTATACTCCAATAAAGATCGTCATGATTCAGTTGTTCATGATCAGACAACTCGACTGCCTCGTCATTATAACAGTATTAACTTCTAACCTTCTTTTTGACTTCAATGTGCTTGAAGTTGTCAGCTAGAAGGATGCCCAGATATAGTACTGATCACCTACATCCAGACTTTTGATATTATTTTCATAGGACATCTTGATTCATTTAAGATTTCACCATTTTCCCCAATTGATGGGAAGGATGATATGTTTGTCCAGACCAAACTCCATTGCAATATCTTGCCTGTTTATGTGTGCAGTGTTGAACAGTGATTGTATTTAGGATGGTGCTTTTCCATACAACTTTAGATGATCGATGTAAAGCCCATGTCACACTGAACCAACGGATGCAAAGAGGATGTAAAACGGACAAAAAAGCTTGCCATCCATTGGTTATCGCGATGTATCCGTTCTGTACTCACTGCCTCTGTTTTGCTTCCTCTCTATCCGTCCAGCATCCGTTTATGGACGTTTCATCCGCTCCAAAAGTTTTGGGCTGCCTAAAACTTTTGCGTGGAAAATGTATCCAGTTCGTCTGTTCTGCATCCGCGACGCATCCGCTACGCATCCGCTATATCTGCTAGGCATCCGTTCCGCATCCGCGCAACTCCATCCGCTCCAGCGGTAAACAGACGCAGGGAGGAAGCCAAACAGATGCAGAACGGATGCAGAACGGATGCCTAGCGGATGCAGCATGGAAACAAAGCGTTTAAAACAGCAAAAACGTTCGCAGAGGGGACCTATCTCGGATATTAAGGATGTCTACAGGATGCCTAGAGGATGCCTGAGGATGCCTAGCAGAAAACCTATACTGCCTATAAAAAGGGGGAGCAACTCGCCTGCATCGCACTTTCAGAACAGCAGCCCAGCAGTGCAGACCTCTGCAGCCTTCATCTGGCTTTTCCTCTTCCACAGCATCCAGTCATGTCCACCGTGGATTGTAACAAAGTCCTTTCAGCAGCCACCATCGTTCTGCAACAGTGCGAAGCCATCTGCAGGCTCTGTGAACACTACTGCGAGAAGAAAAGGAGCCACCCAAAAAGAGTCTGGGTCCGAAGATGGTTCACCAGTAGAGCGGAGGACGGACTGTACAACAAGCTGATGGTGGAGCTCAGGAGAGAAGACACTCGGGCGTTCCAGAACTTCATGAGGATGCCGCCAGCCATGTTTGATGAAGTTGTGCAGCGCCTGACACCCAGGTTGACCAAGGCAAACACCAGCTTCCGGCCCAGCCTGGAACCTGGGCTCAAGGTGGCACTCACTCTGCGCCACCTGGCCTCAGGGACCTCCTACAGGAGCATGCAGTACGGCTGGAGGGTGCCATCCAACACCATCAGCATTGTGGTCAGAGAAGTGGTGCAGGCCATCATCGAAGAATACAAGGAGGAGCTCCTCCAGTACCCCTCCACTGAAGAAGGCTGGAAGAAAGTTGCAGAACAGTGGTATCAGAAGTGGAACTTACCACACACCGTTGGAGCCATAGATGGCAAGCACATGGCCTGCAAATCTCCAGCCAAGTCAGGGTCCACTTATTTCAACTCCAAGGGCTTCTTCAGCATCACCCTCTTTGCCATGGTCGATGCTGACTACAAGTTCATGTACATCGATGCTTCAGGCAACGGCTCATCTTCGGATGCCCAGGTATACAACACCAGTCACCTCAAGGAGGGGCTGGAACGCAACCTCATCGTGGGCTTCCCAGATCCAGAACCCCTGCCCAACGACACACAAGATGTGCCCTACTTCATCATGGGGGATGACGACTTCTCCCTCACAACCTACCTCATGAAGCCCTACACCTCCAGACTCCTCACCCGTGAAGAGAGGATCTTCAACTACAGGCTGTCCAGGGCAAGGCGGGTGGTGGAGAATGCCTTTGGCATCCTGGCCAACAGGTTCCAGGTACTTCTCACCACCATGCAGCATTGCCCAGAGACCGTGAGGAGGATCATGGAAGCTTGCTGCATTCTGCACAATCTTATGCGCACCCGCTACCCAGTCTTGCAGAATAGGCTCGTGGACCTCCAGCAAACCAATGGGGTCATGGAGCCTGGGGAATGGAGGCAAGGGCGAAACCTGATCGACACTGAGGATGTGCAAGGCCCCAACAAAGCCTCAAATGAAGCGAAGAAGCAGCGCAACCTCCTGAGACAATGGTGCAACTCCCCAGCTGGAGCAGTGGAGTGGCAAGACAGGATGGTAGATGCTTAATGGATGCTTCCTTCAGCCTGTCTCATCACACGGATGAGATTGGGCCATGTATGTTGGGTTGGCCTACAATGAACAGGGCGTTTAATAAAGAGTTGTGTTTATGTTGACATGTGCGGATAATTATTACATTATTATTGATAATAAAGGGCCGTAGGTGTGGCACCTGGGAGGGTGGACCATACAGTCCCACTATGCTTTCACTGGAGGTTTATCTATCCCACAGCTATTACCCATCCCAAAGGTATCCCTGCCCATCCCACAGGTATCCCTGCACATCCCAAGCTATCTTAACCCATCCCACAAGCATGCAAAGGCTTAAACCATTTCTAAAAGTTTTCAGCAAGACTTTATTAAAAAAAAGAAATGAAGCAAGCGTGTGAATCATAAATAGACTTTATTAACAACAAGCTATAAGACAAAAATGAGTCTCTGGCACTCCTCTTGGTCGCTCAGTCCCAGGGGTGAAGGGTGCAGGTGCTGTGGAGGTGGCTGGTGCTGGAGTGCTTGTCATCAGCTCCTCCAGAAGCAGAAGCAGCAGAAGCGCCAGCCCCAGAAGAGCGAGCCCGTGCTGCAGAAGCCCCAGCAGAACCAGAGTGAGGGCCAGGGGGCGGGATGGTAGCCCTGTCCCTCTTGCCAGGGCTGGCAGCAGATGGGTGAGTCTTGCTGTGCTTCCGCATGGTTGTGGGGTTGCGGGCTGGCAGGGAGGCTGGCAGGAACCAAGGCTGGCAGGAAGGCTGGCAGGGAGGCTGGCACCAAGGCAGGCAGGAAGGCTGGCAGGGAGGCAGGCACCAAGGCTGGCAGGAAGGCTGACAGGCAGGCTGGCAGGCAGGAAGGCACCAAAGCTGGCAGGAAGGCTGGCACCAAGGCAGGCACCAAGGCTGGCAGGCAGACATGAACCAAGGCTGGCAGGAAGGCTGGCAGGCTTGCAGGCACCAAGGCTGGCTGGCAGACATGAACCAAGGCTGGCAGGCAGACCGGCTGGCAGCAAGGCTGGCAGGGAGGCTGGCAGCAAGGCTGGCAGCAAGGCTGGCAGCAAGGCTGGTAGCAAGGCTGGCAGCAAGGCTGGTGGCAAGGCTGGCGGCAAGGCTGGTGGCAAGGCGGGCAGCAAGGCTGGTAGCAAGGCTGGCAGCAAGGCTGGTAGCAAGGCTGGCAGCAAGGCTGGCAGGCAGACATGCAGGCAGGGCAGGCAAGGCAGTCGATGTGTCCGGCAGCAGGTCTTTCCTCTGAATGGCATCCTGCTGCCAAGCTGCTTCCGTTATATCCGCGGGGCTGACGCAATGCATCCTCCCCACATGCGCAGTGAATGCCAGGCATCCGTTAGGCTTCCGCTGTGCATCCGCTAGGCTTCCGCTCTGCATCCACTTCATCTGCTGTGCATCCGCTCTTTCCATTCCGCATCTGCTTCGCTGAGGCCCCCCGGAAGCCCTGCGGATGTGCCACCCACTCCCATCCGTTCCCATCCGCTGGGCTTCCATTCCGCATCCGCTTTCCATCTGCCCTGCATCCTCCCCGCATCCGTGTTATCCGTTCCAGTTATGCAAGTTTTTGCCCCTTTTGAGAGCAGATAACAACAGATGGAACATTTTGCTCGTCTGCTGTGTCCTTTTTGCATCCGTTGGCCAGTGTGACATGGGCTTAAAAGAGGTGGGATAGCCAGGAAAATGTTTTTGAAGTTTGATAGACAGTGTCTGACTTGTTCAGTATTATTGACAGAGGGATCAGTGCAATTAAAACAGTAATGGTAATAATTAGTCCCCTTGAAATATTCCTCTCTTGATATTAATCTCTCTCAGTATATCACCACTAACCTTCACATAAAGCTTCTGATATTTCTACTGACTCCTTTATTTCTAGTCACTTGATTATCCAGTCATGTGGTAAGGAGTCAAATGCTTTTTGTAATCAATCCAAGTTACATTCAGGTTAGTCTTTCTTCCCTTAAAGTTTTTCACAATCATCTTTTTATTTAGGAGCTGATGTTTTGTTTCTCTGCTGTTTGGGCAGTTTATTTTCTGTTCAAGTGGAAAGAGCTTGTTTTCAATTAGATGTTGTTGGACTGCATCAGTTGTGACTCCAGTTAGTAATTTGAAAGTTATTAACAAGCAAGTAATTGGCCTCTAGTTGTCTGGTGCTGCCCTTTTTGTTGGATCTTTCATTATCAAGTGGATTTTGACAGATGTTGATCAATATTTAATTTCACTTCTTTGCAGTATGTTGTTAAACTATTTTGCAATGAATTGATGTAGAGAAGTTAGATGTTTCAACCAAAGACCATGCCCTTCATCTTTACCTGGTGCTGATCAATTTTTTATCTTTCTTCCCTTTTTCCCACTATTTCTACTGTTATTACAAGTTCTTTCATTTCAGTATTTTTTATTCTTATCCACCTCCTTTGTCAAAGTTGAGTTCTTGTCATACTTCTTTGGATTATGCCATGGCTATACACAGAACCAGATTGTTTCTTCTTTTTCAGGTGATGACTGGTTCATTGCAGTTTCTCCATTAAATTGTTATATGATATATCATATACCATAAATGATACCTCATGTATCACATATATTATACATCATATTGTGGAAGCTATAGAAATCTAAATATATGAATAGGGAAAGGGATTAATGCTTATATGGTGATGTTGAGACAGTTCTGATCTCCTGTTCTAACAATAATTCCACCATTTTAGAACATCCCTTCTAAGAGGAACGGAGGCTGATAATACAATGCAGGAAATGTCAGGTGCTCATATTCTTCTGATGGCAGACTGCCAAGATTCTCCAAAACCACCAATATCTATCTCTTCCTATTGACTCATATAGAGATGAAAACTGCCAGGTCTTGAACAGATTTCCAGAGGCTAGGTGAAAGAATGGGGAGCTCAAGTAGTATTTTCATCAATCCTTCCAGTTGAGCATTATAGTATAAGAAGAGAGAATGAGAATGTTCACTTAAAGGTGAAGAAGTTACTAAATAGAGTGGTCAAGAAGAGTTTGTGGCTCCTTGATGTGCATGAAGAACCCTAGCAAAAGATAAAATACTTCTGATAAACACTGAGATGAACATATTCATCAGGTGCTCCATTACTCATTTATCAAGAAAATGTTAAACTGGGGGGGGAGGGGAGGACAGTGGCAAAACCCCAGAATTAAATACAATATCAAGGACTGGAAACAAAGCAATAAGCACAATGGTGGAAGAAAGATTGGCATGCAATTGTAACAACAAACCACTAGGGGATACCATGCACAATCTCAGGTATTTCTTCATTAATGCATGGAATGTAGAAAACACAGAGAACTTGGAATCCTAACATATTGTACAAGAACAAATATGACATCACATGCATCATTGAAACTTGGTGAGATGACACATGTTTGGAATGTAGCTTTGGAAGGCTACAATTTACTCTGAAAGAACAGATTCAACCAAAGGAGAAGGGTGTACATACCACCCCCAATAAACAATACCTGCACAGAAAGTCCTGAATCAGACCAATGTCCTTTGTTTGTGTTTGGGTAATAATAAAAAGAGAGAGAAACAACAGAGGAGGTGCCTGGACAAACAGAAGGTATGGATGAATTCTTTCTGTGTCAGATGACCAAACATTCAAAGAGCCACACAATAGTAACAAAAGGAAATTTCCAAGAGTCTGACATCTGCTGGAAATCTAATTCTGACAAGAGTTAGGATGTAAGCATTTTTTTTCTCCTATCTTTCTTACTTTCAATTATCATAACGTAGAAATAGGAATGGGGCAGTCTATAATCTTGGACCAAATTGTTACTAAGAGAGAGAAGCTAGTTGGTTGAAGAGAAAGTAAAGCACTTGGAACCTTGGGGAGGAAACAGATCATAATACTTGAGTTCATAATATCAAGGAAAAAGAGAAATTAAAGAAAGTCTTATCTGCACTGTGAACTTTAGAAGGGCTGATTTGGAGAATTTTAAAGGAAGGTTAGTCATATCCAATGGCTTGAAATTGTGAAAGAGAAAAGGGTCCAGAAAAAAAAAATGCAGAGTCCTGCAAAACAAGATACTAATGTCTCAATGGAGACAGTTCCTGCTAGGAGAGAACATGGGAGACAGTGAAAGAGAACAGGGTGGCTACAGAGAGCTTTCTAAAATATGGAAAAGAGACAGGAACGTGTAGAGAAGGTAGGAGAAATGTATAGCTCAAAAAGGATACAAGGCAGCCAGTTATCAGAAACAGTAGGATCTGTGTCAGAAAGGCTAAAGAGAAGAAAGAACTGAAGTTTGCAGAAATGCCCAAAGTCATTACCATCACCATCACAAAGGCTCTTTTGAGTATTTCAGGGGTAATTACTTTAATTTAACTCTTTGAATAAAATTGAAATTTCAAGGACAATGTAACTTCACTGTCACAAAATGACAAGGAGTGATTTATAGCCATGACATCTTCCTGAAGAGTTGGTCACATTTACAGCATTGGGGATCCTGTACCCATAGATGGGGAACAGTTACAGATAAACATACTGTATTTCTCTCTTGCAAAATAGTGTAATATTTTTAATGCAGATTCACCATCAACTTCTATCCCACAGAGTAAATAGACCAGATGATTTCCTCAGATTTCTCTTATTTGTGTAAGCATGAGTTGGCTCTCAGGCTGCTTTATCTCATCCCACCTCTCACATGCTCTGTACTCTTTTATCCCCTATCATTATGTTTCTATAATTGCTCTTGCTCTTTTTTTAATCTTGTTTCTCCTTGGCCCCACCAGTCCCTGCACTAAAGACCTTGAAGCTTTCAAGGCTTTTAGCTGATGCCAGCAGACCTGTTTCTCCAGGCTTGTCATAAAACTGCTGGTCCATGAAGGAGAGCAATGGGCACATCTTAGAGAAAGGAGAGTGGAATAGGAAATAAACAAGTAAGGAATATAATGGGGAAAAGTGAACCATGCTAACATAATAACAAGCTGTAGTGTGGTATTAGACTTCAGTTATAATGGATCTGATTAGATCAGAATCATATTATTGCAACATCAAAACTACGCTTTTCAGATTGCTTCTTTCTATAATGTTAAATGAGAAAAATAAGAGCATTTCTAAAAGCCATATGAAATGCATAGTGATTGTTCCAGTAATACAGGGATCCTTGGAATCCTCAAAAATGTAAGAGTATATTATATGTTCTCAAGGGCACTTAGGCAGTAGCAACTATATAAGGCACTATAGTGAAGGTAGTCTTCTATTATGGGGTTGCTGCTTAATAACTTCTGGGCAAATAGTACAGAGCAAATTTCATTCTGTTCAGAAGGTGAAAACCAGTCATCTTTTTCATAACAAAAGAAAGGCAGCTGCTTGTGTTTGCAGAAATTCTAAAATCAATATTCTGCCTGCAAATGTGGATTATCCCTTTGTTCCAGCACATTTTATTGTACTCTTTTCTTTAAAATAAAAATAACCAGAACTTTCCTTTCCCCATAACTTTGGATTACATCTTCTATGCTCCCTTGATGCTTGCTGGTTCTTAATAGATTTTACCACCCATTTTATCCATGAATCAAAACTTAGACAATTTCCTAAGGCCAACTTAGAAAAACCTCCCCAGCTTGATTTTTGCTGCTCCAGTTAATAGTACACACTTTCCCTAAGCAGGGTCCTCTAGATAAATTGATAATACTGCCGTTTGAAATATATTGTACCCAGCAGCACACAGCCACCCTAAAGGTTTATCATAGAAACATCTGAAGGGTATGGATTTTAGAAAGACAAAGAAGAGAAAGATAAGTTGGAGAAAATGTGTTGTATCTTTTATGAGTGGGACAGTAATCATACTAATGGGATATAATGTATATGTAAATCCAACCTTAGGCATTCTTGTAAAAGTTTCTAGTCTAAGTATCATATTGCTTTTAAAAGCTAGATTTTCTTATAAATATTATTCTTGAAGCACTTTTTTGAGTATAGTACTGTATTGAGCATTTGTGCAAGGAAGAAAAGGGGGGAAATAAAATATTTTACTTTTTCTTTCTTTCTTGCACTTTTATGTCTCCTTTTGAGAAATACTGGCTAAATGTGGGGCAAAGATTGGGTAGATCCAGGTTCTAGCCCAGAGGTCTCCAAACTTGGCAACTCTGGCTGGAGAATTCTGGGGGTTGAAGTCCACAAGTCTTAAAGTTGCCAAGTTTGGGGGGCCCTGTTCTAGCCTTCCACATCCATGGGTTCAGCTTTGAGCCATTCTTCATTAGCCCAGCCTACCTCACAGATTGTGGTGCAGGAGTTGTTGAGCAGGGAGGGAACAGAAGTAGGAGAAAACAGATCTATGCTTGCTGCTGAACATTTGGAGGAAATGTAGATTGTAGGTCTAACAAGCAACATGAACCAATTAACAGTGGAATAACAAAATAACAGAGGTTTCATACATATCACAAGTGGGAATATTGAACATTACAATCAAGCAATGCTAAATGTCTTTGGAGATTCTCAATTATCAAGGTTTATTAGGTGCCCCAAATATGCTTTTCTCAAAAGGCAACTGGACTTTGGAATTTGGTTTGTTTTTTGTTGTTGTTTGAAAACATTTCCAAGAAGCTTCTTTAGTTCCAAATTGAAAAAGGTTCTGGATGAGAAGTGAAATGGATTCAAACAACAACAACAAATCCACCCCCCCCCCAAGAAAGTCCAGTTGCTTTTTGGAAGGAGTACCTTCAGGACAATAACTGAGCTAAGAACCATGATGGATTGACAGGATGAAGCTGGAGTGTGCAGAAGTAAATCTTCTAATAATATGTGTATTATCAAAAGAAAATGGCAAAGCAACATACAGAAAACACTGTTAAGGATCATGAAAGAAAGTATATAAAGGGACATAATCTGGAACAGTTGACAGCCAGTGATTTTCAGAACATCATAAAATCTATTTCCAGCCAAGATGGATAAGACAATGAGGATGAAAAGTGCAGAAATTTATAAGATTACTACAGAAGTGCACAGGAGAAAGCAACTAGAACTAAAACTGAACCTGAGACCTTTCAAGAAAGCCAAAGACACAACATATAAGTTTCCACCAAATATCCCTAGGGTTACAAATTACTATGTTTACAAAGATGCTCAGAGAATTTAAAATTCGATGGAACAAGTGAAATAGCCAGAGGAAGATTCAGTTACTTTAAAGGAAGAAAGGACTAGAGGCCAATAGATACAGTATGTCTGTCATATTCCCTTTGCAGGGAGATTAGACCAAATAGTAAATGCATAGATGGGGAATTTTTTTCATTTTCTACAAGATATTACTTTTCTCCAAGAAGCTTGGTTGATGGGAAATAACGTGATAGCATTCCTTGGCTGGAGATATTTTTTATAAATGCCAAAAGAGAGGACATGTTAAAGGGGGTTTGAAGAGCCTAATCACAGTACATTTTGATCTGAAAAATAAAATAAATTAATCGTTGAAATTATGGAATATGTTAAATTCAAATGCTGAGGCTGAAATCTTAAAGGAGAACATCACCTGACATCAAGTAAACTGGAATAATCTGAAAGAGATATTAGTTGATATGTTCATATAATATGGAACTAAAAGGGTAAAGGCTTTTTTTGAAATGAAAGCTAGTTTTCCTCTAGTTCCTATTTCACATGAAAAAATCCAGAAGAAGTATGGACGAGAACTACTTAAATTAATGTATAAATGGCCAATTTATATGGATAACAATGAGATCAAGCTGGAGATTCTAATATATCAATCAACCACAGATTGATATACTGTTTGATGTACAGTATTGATGTACTGTTTTTCATTATATATCATAATGAAAATTAAAAGTGCACTAGCATGCCTACCATCCCTGTCTTACTGCCCCCATTTATCTGTGTTCACTTCCTTTATTCTTGTTTATGTTCATACTTATACTTATTTTCTTGTACATGTTTGACAAACAAATAAAAGAAATAAATATTCATATCACCCTCTATAATCCCAGTAGCACAGTATTTTGATATTATATATTGACCAAAGAGATCACTTACCACTTGACTCAGATCCACTTAATGTGGATATGTGGAAATAATGTAACAGCAGAGAGTCACAATATAAAAGCTACTTCAAATAATCAGGAACAATTAAAGCGGACATCCCCTTGGCCAAAGTTGTAAGGTCAGTGCTATAGCCCAACAATGGGTCACACTTATTCTAAATGGGTCACACTTATTCTAAAAACCTGAAAATGCAAATATCAAATATGAGGAAGTAGCTGGGAATATGGTTGGGAATCTTAGACCATTGGTGTATAAATCATGGCAAGGAAAGAGGACTGTAACCAGAGTCCTGTGGCTTATCTATAGATTAAGGAACTGATTAGATAAATGAAACAAATTATAAAGGATACATCATTTGACAGAATAGATGCAGTGAGAAATAAATGCAAGCATTGATAAGGAGAAGAAAACAAGAGTACTATAAAGCCAGGGCGTGACCAGAGACTGTCATGTTTACAAAATACTGAAGCAAAATTCTAGCCAGATTGTAATATGAAAGTAATAAAAGAAGCACAAATTTCATCTAAATTTTGGGTAGTTTATTTCAAAAACAAATTTGAGGATATTAGAATGTCAAGTCAGCAGTTAATGGGTACAGATACATTCAAAACATAATTAAAATAACCCCAATCACTGCTGCAGAAGTTAAAAGAATAATTGCACAACAGGAAGCTGGCAAAGCCCACGGAGAAGATATGTTACTGCCAGAAATTTTTAAAGACATTCCATGATTGATGGGCTCCTACGCTCATGTCCTTGTTTACTTATATCAATGCCATGGGGACAAATCCTTGTAGACTGGAAAAATAGCATAGCAATTTCAATACTTAAAAAGGGAGATTCTATAACCTCACTAACTTTCACCCCATAAGACTTATAAGAGTATAAATTATATACAAGGTATCTTTTAAACAGATTTGTTGATTGGAGTGTTAGGTAGGCAGATAATAGCAGAAAGACAGGCAGGCTTCAGAAAAGGACATCGTACTATAGATCAATATTTCAGTTTAGAACATCTGATTACCAAATTATTAATGGTCCCTCAAAATGACTTCATGCAGCATTTATTGATATATTTTTGCCTATGATAAATAAATAGAGGAAAATTATGGGAGAAATTTTAATTACGGGTTTAGATAGATTACTTTTTCCTATATCTAAAATAAAATTACCTTATGTTCAAGGTATGTAGTGATTCAGTGGCTAAGACACTGAGCTTGTCGATCAGAAAGGTTGGCAGTTTGGTGGTTCAAATCCCTAGTATCACATAACAGAGTGAGCGCCTGTTACTTGTCCCAGCTTCTGCCAACCTAGCAGTTTGAAAGCATGTAAAAATGAAAGTAGAAAAATAGGGACCACTTTGGTGGGAAGATAATAGCATTCCATGAGCCTCCGGTGTTTAATCATGCCAGCCACATGACCACGGAGATGTTTTCGGACAGCGCTGGCTCTTCGGCTTGTAACAGAGATGAGTACCACTCCCTACAGTCAGAAACGACTAGCACATATGTGTGAGAGAAACCTTTACCTAATGTTCAAATAGGTTTCCTAATATATGAACTATATGAAGACACATACAAGTACAGATAAATCACAATGGCTCCTTAACAAAGCAGTTTAAAAAAATCACAAAATGTGCCTACCAGGGCTTCACACTGGTTCTCTTCCTCTTTAACTTTTATATAAACAGCACTAAGGAAGAGCTTAATCCTTCTTTTTATGCTTCATCAATTAGAAGTAGAAAGTCCCAATATATAGAGATGATATGCTGCTGAAATCAACAATAACTGGAATAAGAAAGATTCTGACAGAATTTATAATAGTTACAGACAGATTGTTCCAAAACCAAATACTATTTGCTAAGAGACCAAACGGATATCAATGGACCTTAGATGATAAGGAGATAGAACAAATAAAGTCATTCAAGTATTTGAATATCCATATTATTGAAATACTATCATGGAAAACATATATAGATAGCATCATGTACTGATAATGTTACCTAGTTTGGTAATGCAATAAAACCACCAAGCTCAGAGAGCACTTAGCACAAAGAGCAATGGCTATGAGATTAATCAGAGCCATTTGCTCATTCTTCTACTCAAAAGAAGGCTGGCTAGTACAGCCTGGACTCACAATTTTCTATGGGAAAACAATCTCATGGTTGACATATGAAGCCCCAATATGGGGTTTAAGTAAACTAAATGAATTAGTGGTGGTCCAAAATAAATTCATGAGATCAATCTTAACTTTACTCTTATGTGTACCAGCAGCAATAGAAGTGGCCCTTCCATTAATTAATGTAAAGAAAGAAAGTATTGATCTTATATTATAGAAGACTAATCCTCATGCCCAACACTTTTTTGACAAAGCAATGTCTCCATGAACAACTTATCAATAATGGATGGGTGAATATTTCTTTAAACCATTCTCACAATTTTCATTAGATCAGGAGCTATTGAACAATGTAGATTATGATTCATTATTGATGGTCCCCAGGGGTGAAATGGTTCAGTGGTTAAAGCTGTTGAGCTTGTCAATGAAAAGCTGGTGGCCCGGGTTCAAGATCCAAGCGGCACATAATAGGGTGAGCTCCCATTACCCGCCCCAACTTCTGCTCATCTAGCAGTTCTGAAGCATGCAAATGCAAGTAGATTAATAGGTACCACTTCGGTGGGAAGGTAATAGCATTCCATGCACCTTTGGAGTATATCCAATGCCATGCTGGCCACATGACCATGGAAAATGTCTTCAGATAACACTGGCTTCCTTGGCCAAGAAACAGAGATAAGCATCGTGTCCTAGAGTCAGGTATAATTGCACAGGGAAACCTTTACCTTTACCATTGGTGGTCCACTTATTCTTTAAAGAATTGAACAAGATGAAGATAAACAGTAGGTATGCAAGTTGGACAAGAGGTATCAATCTTTTAAATATGGACAAGTAATATCATTTATTTACAATTACCCATTCCCTGAGACACACTTTCCCAGAACTTTCAGACAATGCCAACAGCCTATATAAAGGGTTAACAACTGCACAGTGTTTATGCATTTGTAATAATTCACATAAGGAAGATCTGATCCATTATTTACTACACTGTGAATTACATCAGGAACCTAGATCTACATTCATTAAGCTTTTGTTGATCCAACTGAATCAGTCAAGCATAGAAGAAGAAGAAATTCTTATTTCCTGCTGACTAATATAGATGAACATGTAACAAAGCCAGTTGCATTGTTTGCAATGGCTGCAAGGAAGATAAGAAAGCAGATGTTGACAGATAGTGCTGTTAATATTAGAAGGGATGTATTGAACATATAGATTGTTGCAATTTTATATGAATTCTGCTAAAACGTATGATTGCAAATAAATGTATTAATAAAAAAACAAGTTTGTTCATTAGTTGCAAATGGAGAAAATTAACACAACCAACTCTAAGCACTCTAAGTCAGGTTTTTGGATTGCCTATCATCCTGAGCTGAGATATAGTGGCTGGCCCAAGGTCACCCAGCTTTTGGCTTTGTGCCCAAGGCAGGATTAGAACTCATGGTCTCCCAGTCTGAAGCCATGAATATGTTTGTGACTAGCTCTCAAACACCATAATAAGAATATTCTAAGTACTCATACTTAGATCCTGCCTCAGGATCCTTCTATAACAGAAGACTTAAGAACCAAAACTGGGTGTGTCTTGAAGGTGTAGGCAATATCCTAGTTATTATTCTTGCTATTTCCATTTTTTGCTCTTTCACTGCACAAGATAATCCATCTCCTGAATACATTACACTGTGTATTCAGAATTTTTATTTTCCTCCATAGAACATAGGCTACTTTGGTGCAAAATAAGATTTAAAAAACAAGAAAAGTTAACATAGCCCTAGGCATGGCAAACATTGCTCATGAAACCTGAATCTTTCTTCAACAAAGGAAATTAGCTGAAAACAAGTTTGTCCCTGTAAGCTGTCCAGTTTCATGTTTCCTATAGGTTCAGAAGACTTATGAGAAATCCTGAATTTTTCAATCTCCTGTAAGGCAAGAATTTTTAATTTGGGGTCAATGGCTAGATGTCAGGGGGTCCATAACCTGGGATGAAGGGAAAAGCATAGCCTTAATTTCATTAACCTTTGAGATTTAGCTGGTCTTGTTGTTGATGAATAAAGAAGCACAAATATAACTGAGGCACATGTTTATTATTCAAATTTAATTGTCTGATTATTTCAAATATTGAATTAAATATTTTGATAGCTGTATGTGAACATAATTTCCTTTGTAAAATGACCAATATTTTATGAATTTAAAGGCATTTCTCAGAGGAGAGTTCTATAGATTTCACTGGACTCTCAGAAGGGTCCATGGCGCAGAAAGAATTATAACCCTAGTTTCAGGGTAAAGGTAAAGCCAGAATAAACTGGAGCCTTGACTATAATTTTCAAGTCACAAGTTTCAGAGAGTCAGCAAGGACACTCTGTCCATGACATTTAGCAAATTTCCTTTTGGGTGGCACCTGGTGAGGCTTAAAATGGTGCATCTGAAAGAAGGCATTTACTGACTGCTGTGCTTCTCTAAGATTCAACTGGCTAGCATCCTATCTGCCTTCTGAAGTCCATTTCACACAGGAAGTTTCTTTGCAACCTAGTGGGATCTTGAAAGAAAAAACCAATTAGCAGCCACCCATGGGAGGAACACCAAGCTCTCCTTTGGAAGGTTTGCGCCAGCTGTCTACCCATCAGATGACAGCAAGATAGCAACCATAAAACAAACATGAAACCACCCCTAAGAAGTGCCAAACTCCCCTACAGAGAAAGAAGAAAACAGATCCCTGTAAGAAAGTG
The DNA here is from genome assembly GCA_015471245.1 of Laticauda colubrina. Lineage (NCBI taxonomy): Eukaryota > Metazoa > Chordata > Lepidosauria > Squamata > Elapidae > Laticauda > Laticauda colubrina. The sequence goes on from BLBF01000032.1 coordinate 31,474,067, forward strand.
GGAGTGGTGGTGAAAAAATAACCACAAGTAATCCAGAGCACCAGAGTGAGGAAGTAGTTAACCCCATTGGTGGGCAGCGGGGTGGGGAGGTTAAGAAGAAGGCTAATACAGCTGTTGGGGCAAAACATCTGCTCCAGGCAAAGATAAGAGGTGTGTTGCCAGGCAAGACTATTTCTTCACAAGCCCTTCTATTGTGAGAAGATGCAAGCAATTGCCTCTTGAGAGCTAGCAAGGAAATCTCTTTATTCCTGGTTCCTCCCCACCCACCCGTTTCTGTGCTTCTGTGCGTGCATGCATGCACTGGCATGTCCCTGTCTGATCTTTTTCTGCCCACGTCTGTCTCCCAGCTTTTCAGCCGCCCCCTTGTCTGCTCAATTCTGCTTCCCCTACCTCAGAATGCGTATCCTCCCTCTCTTGTCTCTAGGATCTCATGGGTGCATTTTTTTAATGCATCCATTGCCTCCTGCTCACCCCCCCACCCCTCGCAATCCACCCCACCCTGGCCATTGCCTCCCTGCCTCAGCTCAGTGGGGTCTGCAGCCCCTCCACTCTCCTGTTGCTCAGAGATGAGGAGGCAGTTGCTAAGAGACAGAGAAACGTCAGTACCTGGCCCTCAAGGAAGAAAGAGAGAGCGAAAGAAAGAAGGGGAAAGGAGGTGGGGAAAGACCTGGTTGGAATCACACACACACTCACACATACACAAGCAGAAGCTGCAATTCAAGGAGAGACTGAAATTTCCTCAGTGTCTTATTTTCAAGAGGAACAGAGGCACGAAAGACTCCATGGAATGGGAAGGCTGACTTGGTGGGAAGCAGAGGCATCTCTAATGGATTAAGGCAACATTTAAAAAAAAAAAAAATTCAGCTCAGAGTAAGTAATTATATTTGCTGGTGAGATGAAACTGAAGGGATGTGGAGAAGGAAAATGGGGCTGCATGCTTGGTACCATACAACATCTGGTTAAGGAAAGTAAGATTTCTGGGTTCAGAAATGTGAGCAGGGTGTGTCTTAGAAGATGAGGAGATTGCATCTCCTGAAAGTCCAGGGAGGAGAGTAAGGGCAAATATATGAAAAGAAAGGCTAGTTTAAAAAAAGCATGTGGGGATGTCAGCTCAGCAGAATTCTGGAGTAAATTATGTGACTTGCTTGTTCTTCAAAAGACAAGGAGAAGTGAGAAAAGGAGGATGGGGGCTATGCAAGGAAAAGATGACCACAGAAGGAGATAGCATAGCATCGGCAAGAAAAAGGAATAGTGAAAATATGGTGCAAGAACTCCTGCCCCAAGGGTGGAAAGAGACATAGGATTCCAGCATAACACCAGTCTTTGAATGGCAAAATAGAAACCAGATTTTCTCTTTGTATGGAGTAACTCTCAAAACTGCTTCAGAGCTGCAGGAAGAGAAGCTTCAGCAGACCTTATGGATGAGTGGTGCCCTTCAGCTGGGCCCGGAACTGTAGGAAGTAACTGGATGTTATTTTAGCAGAGATGCAGACACAAGGTTGAATGCAATCCCAGGTCCTGTTACAAAAATGTTGGTTGAACTTCTTTACTTTCTATTTTCAAGTAGGGGCGGTCACACTTGGGGATCAAGTTCAAAAGGTTTGGGTTCTTGTATAATAATAGATATGAAAAGGAGTAAAAGATATTTGTGTATTTAAAGATTTTCAATAATTCCCATTCACTCTCGCATTCACTTGCTTTTACATGCCATCCCTCAATCGGGTTGATCAAATGCTGATTTGTGGTATGTTTGGGAAGAAAACACTAAACAAAGCAGCAGATGAACAACCCAAGTCAGATGTCTTCCAGCCAGCCTAGTGATTCCACTTTCCTTTTATCTTCAAGCATGGCCTGCATATTCTCATAAACTTTACCTTTGAGTAAATCCTCCATGTTCAAGGGGGATTGAGTAAATCCTCCATGTTCAAGGGGGATTAACTACCAGATAGTTTGTTTTAGAACTAGGTACTCCCTTTTCTAGTGAAATTTGGTGTTATATCTGGACACTTTCTCACCTAGACTCCTTCCCATTTCTCTCCTTTTTGGAATGATTGATCTTTTATTGATACAAGTTGATATCTGCCTTCCCACAGTCATAAAGGGCATCTCAGGTCATTTATAATAGACTTGTAAAGAAAAAGAGAGGTGGATAACTGAATAATTTAAGGCAGCTTTCTTCAACCTAATGCCTTCCAAATGTGTGGAGCAAGTAATGGATGAGGAATTTAATTCAGCTGGCTTCATGCTGAACTACAATGCTTTTCCTCCCTTTCAGTCAAAGCTGAATATATTTACTTCCTTGAAGATAAATTTACTTTTTGGCCAAACAGTGCCTCAGCCTTCTTTCTTCTTCCCACACTTCTCAGTCCAGTGCTACAGTAAATGTAATAACAACTGTACATTGAAAAAAATTGTGCGGGGTTCCTAAGATAATGTTTATAATAGAGGACAAAGAATAGGGGCTTTGGAAGTGATTTGGGAAGAAAGTGGGATGTGCATTACAATAAAAACAGATGGCAAAAGGAGAGCTGGCTGTGTTGAATGCACAAGGGGTATATGATCCCCACTCCTCACTTTGATTTTTCATTATATTTCATTGACAGGTTGTCCTGGAAGAACTTTAATCTGGGAAAGAAGACCAAGCTTCAAAGACAGCATTACACTCCTTCTCCTGACCTTTATATTTGGACCCTGAAAACATGATTGTTCTTAGCATACAGCTTCCAGCTTAGTTTTTCAAGTTAGGCACAACATGGATTCATGCACCCATTTCAGTGGCTCTAGTTCTGGAGGGGGGAATCTGCTCCTAAAGTGAAAGATAATGGCTAACCATCTTCCCAGACAAGTAATATTTTGGACTGCTAAAAGGCTCCTCATCTCCAGGCTTAGTTTCTCCTGACCTTTCCAAGAGGGACTCACTTGATCCAGTTTAGCAGCAGCTTATCAAGGGGATCTTCTCTAGACAGTAGCTTTCTGGGAAGCAGAAAGGGAAACAATCAAAGACAGCTGTTTCATTTATTTTAATAACAACTGAATGATTCCAGGAGAAGTTCCTTCCAGTCTGGCAGAACTGCAGGTAGAATTACTGAGATTGCAAAAAGCAGTGACCTGCTTATATTTTTCTCGTGCAATGAGAAACTTCTGCAAGGCATCATCAAATTATGTTTCCAGCACACCAACACAAAATAAAACACACTTCAAAAAGGAGCACATTGTATCTTAATTCAAGATCAAGAAATCTAGTGATCAGCTAGATTTTATCCAGATCCTGAATAAAAGTTATCAGCTGTGTTTACATTTTTATTATAATCTTTTAACTTCTCCATAGAAATTACATGTGCATGTATGCAGGTAGATTACTCTCTTCTACTTCCTACAGAAAAAAAAATATTCAGGAAGCTAAACAAGCTAACAAAACTTGTCAGCTTCTCACTTAGTTAGAACTCTTTTATGGTTCTGTAAGTGCCTCAAGATCTGACAAACTTGGCTTCAACATTCCACATTTCTCCAGCCATCATGTAGCAGTTTTTTGTCAGTGATTCCCGTTGGCTGGAGTGTGTCTCCACCCATTGTTGCCCCTTCTTGATTGGCCTCTCTTTGCCATGTAGCTTCCACCTTGCCAAAATGAGTGCAGACTGTGTCCAGCTGGGAGGAGAGCAGTTTGTACCCCATTGCTCTCCTGCCATGATATTAAGCCCTTTCCTTTTAGCAGCGGTAGTAGTCTTTGCTAGTGCTGTCACTGGTTGCCCAGTTCTGTGCACATGCCGCAGCCAGGCCGTGGATTGCAGTGGACTACGGTTGTTTTCAGTCCCACTAGATCTTCCATTGGACACCAGAAACCTAAGCTTGGCTCACAACCACCTCACAAGCATCCCTCCTGGATACCTGACCTGCTACTTGGAATTGAGAGTGTTGGATTTGAGGAACAACTCCCTTGTTGAACTACCAGTTGGACTCTTTTTAACGTCTAAGCATCTTTCCCACTTGGACTTGAGCTACAATAACTTGACTCAGGTGGTGGCTGATATGTTTCAGGAAGCCTACAGCCTGGTACATGTTGACTTAAGCCACAACCCTTGGTTGAAGAAGATAGACCCCCAAGCTTTCCGAGGCTTGGCCCAACTACGTGCACTTGATCTCAGCTATGGGGCTCTGTCTTTCCTTAGCCTTGAAGCCTTAGAAGGTCTCACAGGCCTGGTGACTCTTCAAATTGGAGGCAATCCCTGGATATGTGGTTGTACCATGGAGCCACTGCTGAAGTGGTTGAGAAATAGGATCCAGAGATGTATGTCAGGTAGGTGAAATTAAGTGATTGTCCAGTTCTCAGATTTATGTCTTATTGCATCACTTATCTTGCTGTGAAGTCTTTATTCACTTGTTAATCAAGTTTGTATAGTCACCCATCTTATCAAAGACAACTCTGGGCAGCATACAACAAACCACATATAAAACCAAATATAAAAACCCCATATATTATATGTATAGAGTTAATTCTATACAGAAGCCTGAGGATGGCAGATGAGATTCTGCTGAAACGTTGCTACAACTTTAACAGAACTACAATGACGTGGGATAATACCCGAAGGAAGCTAAACAGCATATATATATATATATAACCTAAACAGTAAATATTATTAAAGACAGACGTACAAGCTCTAGGGAACAAAAATAGCCAGCTCAGCAATGGAGCCATCTAAGCATGTCTTAGAGACAGACCTAATCTAATTTGGGAGGAGGGGAGGAAGGGAGGGAATGTTCCATAAAGCAGACGCCATGGCAGAGAGCATATGTCTCCTAGGACCTATCACATGTAGATCCAAGCTGATGGTATCCACAGCATGCCTTTCCTGAAAGATCTTTTAGGCAAAGTATTAAAGTTTCATCTGAAGTGTAAGAGAAACATTATTTTGTCTCAAAGATAACATGAGGTAATGGGATTTTAATTCAGGTGAAATGTCAAGAGTTTCAAAAAAATATATAGGTGTGTGTGTATGTGTATTTTTGGAACTTCAAACTGTCTCTAAATAATCAACATTACATGTGCATATATATTATACTGATAAATAAATATTTCAGGGATACATTTAATGTATACATTATATTATAACATAGTTATCATAATATATGTACTGAATAAAACAACTCGGGCTAATAATAAAAAGAAATGTCAAATGATACACACACAAACATATTGACATTTATTTTTATTATTAGCATGAATTATTTTATTTGTCTATTTCTTTTATTAAATTTATATAACTGGCAGTTCTGGGTCTCTAACAATTAAAATATCAATGAAATAAACAAATGCAATAGAAAAAATACATAAGAAAACGAAAGAGGGATAAACTAAGTTTGTCAGTTAATTTGTCAGCAACAAATTCATTCACTTTTAGATTCAATCACCTCCCATCTCAGAAAAAAAAATCCAGTACTTAGAAGCTTTTTAAAAGGCCAACTGGTATGGGATTAATCTATTCTCAAGAGAAATGGGTTTCTGATACAGAAAAGCCTGCCAGTCTGAGTCTGCCAAGTAACATTCTTTAATTGACAGGACCTGGCATATGTACCTTCTGCCAGATCTGATGGAGCAAGTAATGAGAGAGAGGGGGAGGGGGTACAAAGATAGATAGATAGATAGATAGATTAGATAGGTAGGTAGGTAGATAGATAGATAGATAGATAGATAGATAGATAGATAGATAGATAG
>BLBF01000032.1:31479786-31506991 GCA_015471245.1 Laticauda colubrina
TAGATAGATAGATAGATAGATAGATAGATAGATAGATAGATAGATAGATAGATAGATAGATAGATGGAGACTGCGAATATTCTAGACTATATAAGTGCATAAAAGAGACAACCAGCCACTTAGGCAACACTCAGAAGCTTATTGGGGACAGGAGTGTACCAAGCCAGATCCTTAATTGTTCATAATACCACATTCTGGACCAATTGTAGCTTCCAGATAGTCTTCAATAGCACATTGCAGTAATTCCTTGGAAGTTAATCAAAGCATGAGACACAATGTATGCTACCATCTGATTGAGGAAAGGGTACACCACACCAAGTTAAACAACGACCCTCCTGCCCATGGGCTGTCACCTGCTCTTTGAATAGGGGCCATGAATCCAGGAGGACACCCCCCCCCCAAAAAAAAAAAAGTGTTTACCAGTTCTTTCTGCAGCAATACCATCCAGAAGGGGTGAAAAATCATTGAGTCAATGAGCTCTGAAACCCTCAATCATGTTTGGGTTAAACCAAAGTCTGTTCTTTGCTATGCTTCCACAGCCTCCAGACACAAAGATAGATCATGCTTATCATGTCATTTGGCTGGCCCACAGCAGAAATAATTTACTTATATGATTTATATGGATGCCAATCTTACACAGGTGACTGCACCCAAGCATAAGCAATAACTCACTCATAAAAAACAAATACACACACACAAACACATCCAAGCCAGCAGAGTGATGACCCTTGTGCTGTTTATTAACTTCACCCAAAAGTTCTTATAGATGGCAAATAGGAGTGGGATGAGCATCAAGATTTGAACTGGTGATATGGGCTTAATCTCTCTCCCCATTGTCAGTGCTAACTAGAACTGATCCCAGAGGAAGAAGGAAAACCAGCATAAGTCTGTGCCTCAAATTCCTAATCCCAAAGTCAGTCCAGAAGGATATCATGATGGATGATAACTGAAAGCTGCTGAGCAATCAAAAAGAGCCAGGATGTATACACAGCTCCCATCCCATTCCAACCAGAGATCACCCACAAGCATGACCAGTACTGTTTTGGTTCCATGCCTAGACATGAAATGCAACTAAAACAAGTCCAGATAATTCATTTCCTCCAGGATTCTGTGCAACTGCAACATGACTTCCTTATTTACAACCTTTACTAAAAACTGTCCCCAATTGGACATCTAGCAATGGCGTCTTAAGGAGCAGATCATTATTTTCTTCAGTGGGTCCATCCCTTCTCTCAAAGATGCATTCTCCCGAACTTGAATATCTTGAAACAGGGCTGCCAGACCACTCTTTGTAGATGTGGGCAGAAAGGTACATGCACCTTGAAGAAATCATTTCTTTCCTGGAAGACTCCTATCGTGTAGCCTCTCTTCCCTTGTGGATCCCATGGCTTTCCCTGGTTTACTATGGAGCAGAGGGAATTGAAATGAGCTATAAGATATCTAGAGAGCTTCTGGAGATCAACAGAGAATGCACCCAATAGAGCATAAATTAGACTTGCTATTGGGATCTACCTTGTCTCAGTAAAGGTGGCAGAACTGAAGACAGAACTTCACAGAATTGAAGACAGTTCCACAAAAAGTCTTGGAGCTTGATGGAATGAAAAGTTGACAAGTAGACTGGCTCTTCAATCATTTCTCTCCAGATAAGGACAGAAATTGAAATCACCAATAAGTGATCCAGACAATTGCTCTTCATTAAGAAACACTGCAAAACCTGCAGACCACAAGGATTTAGTACTCTGGGACAAAGGAACAGATATCTTGGTCAAACTTCTGTTGTGGCCTGAAAGGACACAGTTGCTTATGCTTACTACTTTTCTAATTAGAATTAGAAAATTAATTTTCTAATTAGAAAAGAAGTAAGCAAATGTTGCATTCTTTCAGGCAGAACTTGCAGAACTTTTAGAAACTGCTTGTTAACTGATTTTCAGCTAGTAGAAATCTTTGGATCAACAGGTTTTACAGCACTGGGTGAATTTCCTACAATCCTTAGTGAAAGAAGTTTTAACTACAAATTTAAGAACTGGTTTTTTTTTTAATAAATAGCAAAAGGGTGATTAAAACTTCAATTATAGAAAATTAGAAATAGACTAAGGGTCCAGCTAAATTTGAAGTAAAATTTTAGAATTAATTATAAAAAAATCCTTTCAACGGGAAAATGTTTTTGTTTTTATTTTAAAATAAATAAATAGTAAGATAACACTTTAAAAATTGGACACTGGAGAGAACTAGAAGGAACCGAAGATTACACTTTAAGAAGATTTGACTTATAATTATACAATATAGCAAAATAGTTTAACATTGGATACTTTAAAGGATATTTTTGAACAATGGTCTCAGAAGTTAATTTTAATAGTGTCTGCCTCAACAGATAAACAGGGTCTAAAACATATTATTGAGTAAGGAAAAAATTCTATTTCATAGGATTGAGATTTGATTTGAAAGTGAATTTAAAAATGACAGACTATACTTTTTCCAGGCATGGAAAAAGATGTTACACAGAACATATAAAATAAATCAGTTGATCTCTTAATAATTAAATGGGATTCACAAACAGCAGACTAACAGGGTGAATTTTCCCACACTGATTCTACAAAAGAGTTTTGTTAAAGTTTGATTTTTTGGGGGGGGGGACAAAAGTCATGAAAAGAAATCAGGTTCTACGACATTATTCAAAGAGACTAAAGAATTAAATGGAAGGAATATAAAGTCAGTTTATTTAATCAAGGTTAAAATAGATGTGTTGTTTGCTAACTTATATTAGACTTTTGCCAATATCACGATTGAAATGACAAGGACCCACAGATTTGTTTATAGATAAGAAATGAGATATGGGAAGAAGAGATCATTTGTAGCATTTTAAGAGAAGATAATAAAAAAGGAAAGCCACTTCCTTTTATATTTCTTTTTCTTTTGTCTTAATTTTAATGTAATTATAATTCTTAATAAAATTACTATTTAAAAAAAGGAAGAGAGGCTGCACAGGTGCAATCTGATCAAAAGCTCAGGCAGCCTTTTATTCCAAGTGGCAACTAAGGCTCACTGTGTCATACCTTTAAAAACAACTCCAGCTTTCCATCAAAACTCAACCAGGTCTATTGGAATGATTATAGAATGTAATCTACCACACTGGTACGATGTGGGTTGCCAGATATTTTTCAGAATAGTTAGCTTTTCAGAGTAGTTGGTCACCTGACCAACTTCAATTAAGACTAGAAGGATTACAACTGCCTCTTCCCACTTCTATTACAGCATCTTAAACATTACAAACACTGGCACTCTCAGTTATATGAATGCATATATGCATGTGTTTATGCATGTATGTATCTGTCTGTCTGTTTAACTATCTCTCTGTCTATGTATCTCTCCTGCAGATTAAATATAGATTATGCTCAGTGAACAAAACAGTTAATGGCTAATTTCTCCTTTTAAAATGGCTTGCTTAAATTGACAGAAGTAATTGCTGCTCTGGAAATGGAGCAAAAGGCAAGAAAGGTCCTCTGGATACATTATGATAGCATTATGCAGGAGTCCCCTATGGGAGTAAGATAACAGAATGGAAAAAAGAGCACATGTGGGGAAGAGAGTACATCACAGAATGCAGTCAGAAAATGATAGAATGGAAACTGGGATCTCTCCCCAGAGTGTTGATGGGATATACTGTGTAAAGAATTACCACTTGAACAGAAGCAGGATGAGAAAGAGTGTGTCTCTGTGTGCGTATGTGCACGTACATACATGTGAAAGTTGCATGGGGACTGGGAGACAGTCCAGAAAGAGCTAAGGCACTCCTTACTTTTCCTTGCTTGCCTTAGCACCCAGTGTCCCACTCAAATGACAATCAACTGAAGCATCCACTGTTACTAAACTAAATTAGGAATGTTTTACTGGTGGATCAAATTGGCTGAGCAAAGTGAATTTATTCACCAGTTGTGCTTCAACACTTTATGTGGGAAAGGGCTTAGGAGTGGTTCCGAATTGGCTGATCCCCTCAGCGAGGCAAAAAAAGTAGATTATAAGCAATTTCCTCAGATATAAGGATGACCGGGAATTCCCTGGGTGTTTTGGAATCCTGGGATGTGGGGAGAAGAACTCCATATCCTTGCTTGGATTGCATACCTAGATTCCTGGGGTGGGTAATGTTTGAGGGAGGCTGTTTTCAAAACCTGAACATTGGGGTAAAACTAGGTGGAACAAAGCAGACAACAAATAGCATCTCCTTGAGTTTGGATCATATTAACAAGATGATTCCTGTTTCAGGGAGTTGCTCTATTGGTCATACTTTACAGATGTCTTTTTGTGAATGCTACTAAGATTGGGAAGTGAGGCAGGCAGTTTATCCACATATTTATGTTTTGTTTATAGGCCAGATTTGGGTGCAAAGGTTCAAGAGGTGCTTTGAAAAAAAATCTTAAGTGCATTAGGCTGAAAACCAGTATGGTGGTTCCTATTGCTTCTTCTGTCACCTCTCTGTGACCCTTCCTCAAAGCAAAGCATTGTTCTAATGCTGGCTATCAACATAATATCTGCCTCTGCTGAGGCGCAGAGAGTCACTGCACACATTGTCTACCCAAATGCTGACTGTGAAGAAAGTCCATCCAGATGGCGAGCAGACATGCAGGGATTCCATCACTTCAAGCCTGGTTCTTAGGATAAAGCACCAGAGTGAGCCAATCCCATGTGTGGCTTTCCAATGGGCCCATACACCCTGATGGTTTGCGCTGGGGCCAGAACAGCGCAGCAGAGCAAGCGGACAGTGCAAAGGTCATTTCCAAAGGACAGGGTGGGTAGGAATGTCAGTAAGTACTTCCTGCAATTCACCACTGCTACTCTTAATCTTCCAGTTATGGCAGAGACAAGATTCTCTTCTTCGAGGGAGCCCAACCCGGGCACATGAGTTGTCCATCCTTACCCTCCAGGACTTTTTGAATAGAGATTTACTAGCCACAAGTTCTTCATTTCTGTCAATTACCAAGACCTAAATGGCCACATAACTGGAGGCTGCAGATAATTGCCCTCCGCCCCTGGGCAACAGAACCCCTGGAGGGAAACTTTGAAAAAGAGGAAGAGAAGAAGGGAGAAACAGAGAGAGGCACTTTTTTAAAGCAAAAAAAAAATGAAAACATGGACAACAGTGGCAATGTTTATTGTGACATTGTGGGCGCTCATTGCAGTCCCTATTTCAGGAGTGTTTCAGATACTATCACACTATGAATCAAAACCTCTTTTGGAAGTACTCAGAGATGGGATGATGTCCTTCCAAAGTAAAGCATTGTCAAAACTGGATGAGAAGTACTTTGCATGAGAAAGGGCTCTGCAGGCATACCACCTTGCTTCTCTGCCCTTTCTGTGCCCTTGTGGTGGAAGATCCCCAGCTTGCACAATAATAAATCAGCATCCTCTCCCATTCTTTGCAATTTCTTTTGTCCTGACACTAGTCTTTTTCTAACCTTCTTGCTTATCTCTCAAGCTGCAAACTTGAGGACCTGAGGACAGGAAATCCTGCTCAGGCAATGACAGCAGAAAGCAGCCCTTCTTTAACAGCACCTTCCTCTCCTTAAGTGCCCTTATGCCACTGAGTCTATGTGTATTTTTAAAAATTTGCATCTATCTCAAATGTGAGTAGACTAGATAATGAAAGAGAGGGTGTTATCCAGCATTTGGAAGCAAGGAAATGAAGGTGAAATTGATTTGGTCTCCTTAATCACTTGGGCCGGCAAGGGTAGTTTTTTTTTTAATGGAAATGTCGCCAAGCAGAAAAGGTGGGCTTTCTAGGGGATTTTCATTTGTACACCTGCTATTTACTACCTAATTACTCTTTACTGCATTATCCAAGATCTGTACAGAACCCAGTATTTTTAGAAGCAGTTGATAGAAGACTGCAATGAAATCATGTGTATCTGTCAGTTATTATTAATGACAGGTCCAATGGTGACTTTTATCTGTACAGTCACCGGGAATTAGAATAAATTCAATAGCACTTAATTTTCATTAAGAACGTAGAGTGGGATTGAAGATATGAATGCGTTATATCAACCGGTCTTCACCCATCCATTCAGAGCTGCTTTAAACTTAGCAAAAATTACTAGCTTTAAGTATTTCTACCTGTCACACTAATTTTTTTCAATAAACTAACATGTTTTTAATAAATAAAGAAATTGGTGGTGAGGAGGCACCCAGAAATCACATGAATTCTGCACTCTGAAGTGTTTAATTCAAAAACAGCTGCAGAGTGCGATTCCACTGCATGTGTGAAGTAGTTCTTGCCATTATAGCTTTATAAAAAAAGAAAAAGTGGGTGAACGAGGCCAGTGATTGAAAATTAATTATGAGCAATAATGGAAGAATGGTGAAGCTTGGCCTGGAATAGTTCTGAAATGGCTATTTAAAAAAAAACAACCCAAAACTAGAACATATTATGGAAAGTAATGTTTTATTTTTATTTGTTATTATGCTTTTTACTTCACTGTTGGTAGTTCTGTTTGGGGAATTATTCAGAGATTCAGCTCTTAGAGGAGCAAGTATAAAAATGCAGTTCATTAATTGATATCCCAGCACTCGCTTATTTAGGAGAACTTTATGTAAGCTTCTGTGCATTGGATACTATCCAACATTTGAATAGACAGTCACTCATGCAGCAAGATTTTCCCTTGTGCCCCTTCCTCTGCAACTCCCAGCTGCTTTCAAAATCTGCTCTAGAAAATGAAGATTGTAGTGGCTTGGGTCTGGGGAATGTTCCTCCCTCCTTCAAAATGCATTGTTGGCTTTTATTTAATATCAGATCAGAGTTAAGGCTATCCTAAAAGAAGTATTATTTTTTTCCATCCCTCAGTCAACTTAGGAATTTCTGATATGTTCTGAGAGAAATAATTAGCAAAAGGGGTGGGATGGGGAAATCAAGTCTTGCTACAGACATGGGCAAGATTATTACTTACCAGATTATTCTTGTTTTCAGATACCCAACTGGCAGAGTGCCGGGAGCCACCCGAAATGGAGGGTGCTTCTTTGCTTTCCCTGACAGAAGAGAGCTTCAAGGCTTGCCACTTGACCTTGAGTCTGGATGATTATCTTTTCATTGCCTTTGTAGGCTTTGTGGTTTCCATTGCTTCTGTTGCTACCAACTTCCTGCTGGGCATCACTGCCAATTGCTGCCACCGTTGGAGCAAGGCAAGTGAGGATGAGGAGATGTAGTCAGCTGGCCTGATCCTTCCTGCTCCTGCATCACTCACAGCCAAGGAAGGGAGAGGGGGCAAAGACTGTCATGCTCAGGGAAAATGAGGACACTTGTCTTTTCCCCCAATATGATGTTTTCCTGAGCCTTCCTCCTCACCTGCAGGCAGCATCAGGCTGCCATCCATCTATCTATCTGCTTGTTTGGAGACAGGGCCTATAGGGATAGGGAAGACTGAAGTGTGCCTTGTACAATTCTGTTTGTGCTGGAAACAGCCAGACAAGTCCTGAAAAATAAGAAAAACACATGCTCAGACCACCCTTCATCCTTTGCTTTTTCTTCTTTGCTCCTGCTTAATACATACTTACACCCTTTTTTTCCTATGTGCTTGTTGCATATTCTCTAAATTGCGTAAGTGGAGTATATAATCACTCAAAGATCCACTTGCAATACATATCCATATGACTATTGACTGATGAGGAAAAAAACCCCAAGACTTTCCTTTTGGGAAGCCTGAAGAATTCTGCCCTCCAGATCATTCCATCCCATAACTACATCAAGGAAAGTTGTTTAAAGAAGGTTCATTCTCAAGCATGAAATCATTATCCTTTGAGCTTCTTCCACAAGTTCCAGTGGCCATCCTTGGGATATATTTATACATTCAGAACTTGCAGTTTTATCAATAACTCCCCCACCTCAAAAATATTTTGGAGACAAAAAAAGAAGGGCAAATAGACTATTTTTCATCCCAGTTGCTAATTATTTTAGTGTAGATGGTGCTACAATTTACACAAATGTCTGTTGGTTTTATGACAAGCCTCATGCTAACCAAACAGATGTTGGCTAGAATGGCCTGCCAAGACAGTTCTTGACCTGAACTTCAAATATGGCAGTTATGCAGAGAATTACTATACTGCATTACAGGAGTGTAAAACCTGAAATAATTAAAATAAGTACCATTATAGAATAAGGCTTTAATGTATTGCTCATAAAAAAATAGTTAGAAAGTTGGTTGGTTGGTTCCAAAAGTATTGTTTTGATAGGTGTGGACATTGAGGTGAACATTGGAGGGTGATTGTGTTTTGGGTTGGGTGGCATGGACTAGCCTGAAAAGGGGGGGAAAGGAGGGGAATATGGGTACTTGTTGGAAATAATGTTTGTGGGAGGTTAAGAAATATACGATGTTTCTCCTGTAGACATTTTAGAGAATCATCATAATCTAGCAATTTTCTCAATATATTGACTGCTTTGTTTGTTTTTCAATATTTTTCAAACTATATCTGCACCAGTCAGTTTTTATATCCACTTAATTGGATTTCTCTAAAGAATGGGGATGCTAAATCTTTTCCTTTAGGTAATCTTAGTAATGAAGAATTGTATCAAATTTAAATACATAGTGTAGCAAATTTATGCATAGTGACATGGTGCCAATGTATGACTAGCACTAGATGGTGCTAAAAGTCAGAAATCCAAGGGACATGTGGGAGATTTGGAGGAAGCCACATTTAGTGTTACAAAGATTATTTCTCCAGATCTCACTGAACTGCACTGAAAAATAATGTGCATTTAAGATATAAGGATGATGTTGACAACTCTGTCTCATTGCTACATCCCTTTGCTATCCCAATACATTCAGCATCTTTCACAAGAACATGTATTGTCTTTATTTTCACAACATGAAAAATCCCTAAGTACAGGAAGAAATTATTCTGGAAGTGTCCAAAATAGAATAATTAGAACAAATTGAGAGAATTAATTTTTTAAGCTACAAAAATCAGGGGAGGGAATAGAACTGAATACTTCATTATTTCAACTACTTATTTCCATGGTTCACAAACCCAGTTCCTAAAAATAAGTATAAAAATCAGATGAACACCACTAAGAACATTGATTGATAACAAAATTTCTGCATCTAGATCTACAGTGCTAATGGTGCACATGAAGATTCAGATGTCAAGCAGGCATATTAGACTGTAACTATAGTTAATATTCCTGCCATAGGAAGCACCTTATAAAGCCTATAACTATCTCATAGAAATGTGTTTTTCTGATTATAGTTAATATATTTCAACTTTTTAATTTTTTGCATAGGTATAGGACCAAACAAGATACTGAATGCTGCTATTGGGGGAGAGGAACTTGGGAGAGAGAAAGGATAGTAAAATTACTCAATTACTCCCACTAAAATCAAGAAGGTGGTGAGTGAAGTTGTCATTCAAAGGACACCAGTCCTTTCCTTCTTCTTTTATGTACTTGAGGTTTTTTTATCCTGGTCATTTCATAGTGAGATCTTCCAGGTGAGACCCATGAAGATCTGAGATCTCACATAAACAGCCAACTCTGCCATTAGTCAAAATGAAGCAGCTTGCATCTGGCAGAAAATAAAATTGTTAATTATTTAGATTTGTTGCTGTTGCTATTGCTGTTAAGGAACCATTACAGTTTTCATTCCCAGATGCCAAATTGTCCCTGAGATGATCATCATTCAGGAAACCTACAAATAAAGATGTTCAAAAATCACATCTTGACACTGATCTCATCACAGAGTAATTTGGGGGGGGGGGGAATATAACACTGTGATGAAAGGATTGGACAGAAGAACAACTAATTGTCAAGCAACTCTAAATGTTTGTTTTTATGAGGCTTTCAGAAATACCTGGAAACCAGTTGGTACAGGGCTAAAATTATATAGATGTTCATTTGTAAGATAAAATTATATCATGTGAATTGTTCTCAAGCTCTGTGTAACTTGCCTGTGTTGACTTATCATGAACCACACAAAAAATGTTCAGGTTATGTTTTAAGAATCCCAGTTGCAGAGCAATCTGTATTGGTGTTAACTTTTATATTCTAATTATCAAGCAAATAGAGATGGGAAAAAAAAAGAAATGTCATTATTTAACTTCTTATAACTGTTTCTTATTCTCAGTATTGAACACAGTACATATCTACTGGCCAAAGAGGAAAACATCATTTTATGTCTTGTAATTTTATACAGTTGTGGTCAAAAAAGTAGATTCCACCACTCCTTGAGCTTGCTTGATTTCTGTCCAAGCTAATCTAAAATTGTTCAAATAACAAACATCAAGGTGCCTTTCAGTTTGTAATTTCATCTTCACAAAGGTTAGTGGGGAGGATGATCTAAAAAGTATTTTTAGAAGTACAGCTGGTGATAAGAAAGTCATATGATTATTTATGGTATGTTAACCTGCAATTCTCTGACATTTGCAGCTGGCAAAACTGGTAAAAATGAGTTGAATAAGGGAGAGTGCAAACTGGGTTCTGAATTCTTATGCAGAACTTTCATTGAATATGAAATTCACACACATTGAACTCTTCAGATATCCTCTCAAATTCCAATTGTGTTAATTGAATAAATTGTAGAAAAATAAATGTCAGTCACCATCTTCTACAACTCAACTCTCGTGGGATAATTCTACAGTCCAGCCTTCCTCAACCTAGAAATTATCATAGAGACAGACTCTAAGAATACATAATAATTGCCATGCATTTTAAGGAATTCTTGAAACAGACATCCATACATCTTGAATAACACCCAGCTTGTAACTAACTTGTAATTAACTTAAATTCTGAGTTGTTTCAGTTGGAATAGACATAGCTCTGAGAATCTTTCAGAAATAACATAAGTTAATAGCCTTATCCCGGTGACTGGGATCTATTTGTCATACATCTGCTTCTTTAAAGACAGCCATATTCTCTCACATTGCAATTATGGTTCTGAAAATTGGATTTAAAAAGTGGTTTGTAAGGAAAATCATGAAGAAAATGACTTATGCTGCTCCTTCCCATACTGTTCTTTTTTCATCACACATTGCCTATATTTTCAAGAGTTGGTATCATGTAGACAACAATATCTCTTTCCAATGTCCACTTAGTGACATTTGAACATGAATCTTGTGGCTGAATGTATCATAAAAACTTCACATGTGTGCCCTTGGCAAACTAACTCCTAAGATGTGAACATTCTTCTTCAAGTAAGCTCATGTTATTTATGAATTATGGAGCCTACATACAGTGCAGGTTTATCAACCACAAGAGCATATTGTTGAATCAAAATAATTTGAGTGTAAACTCAAGATGTCCCAACCAGAATTCAGGAGTTAATTATAGGCCTCAAAAGTTAAACTTGTTTCTTAGATTAAGAACTGAGATATCTCACAGACAGACTGTGGAAAAAGAATCTACTGCAAACAAAAGTGAAGAATCGATTGTCTACTATCAGTGAAAAGTACAAGTGTTTCTTAACAGGTTCAAACCCACAGCTTTTTTTAACTACCATTCCTACAGACCCTGTACAGCTAGCACTTAGTAATAGAACTTAGACTTATATACCACTTCACAATGTTTTACAGCCCTCTTGTAAAGGTTTACAGAGTCACCATATTGCCCCCAACAATCTGGGTCCTCATTTTACTGACCTTGGAAGGATGGAAGGCTGAGTCAACCTTAAGCCAATGAGAATTGAATTGCTGGGAGCAGAATATTAGCCTGCCATACTGCATTCTAACCACTGTGCCTCCACAATGGTGTGATTTGAGCAATTATTGAGTGTTCACATAAACACTAACTCTGCCCTGAGAGCCATTTTCAGCTTCTCGTTGCTACTGAATAATAGATGATCAGATGTCAATGGTTCTCTCAACCTGCACAAGAGAATATGCCTTGTCTCAGCCTTAATTTCAACTTCAGTTAGATCCTTTGGCAGTGTATTTTTTTTCCAGCCACATGGCTGTGATCTTACCTTTATCTTATCCCCAATTTAACTGTATCAATGTTAAATTTGCATTCCCCCCCACCGCCCACTTCTTTTTCCACTACCCAAGGGCAGTTTCAAATTATGTAAAACCTATTAAGCTTTGTCATCTTTATCTTGGGGGAAGGTGAAGTGGCTGAATTAATTTGAAACATAGGCAATGGAAGGTAGGATAGGCAGCAGCAATGGGAGTAGCACATTGCATGCTAATATCATTTTCTGCCAATTCAGCCAACTCACTTCACCTCTTAAACAGAAGATGTCTCTAAGTGCACCATTTAATACAACCAAGTAAATTGCAAGGAGGTATGAATGTATCCTGAGTAAGAAAGGAAGCATTGCTGCAGTTAGTGGAAAGTTTTGGGGTTCTCTTCATTTTCTTTTTGCATATATTTAGGCTTTATTTAGAAAATTGTTGGTAATTCTTAGGAAATTCAGCATTTTCAGAAGCAAGCATCTTTGTGTTTCTTTTTTTTTTTTTCCAATTCTAATTTTACATTCTATTTTGGGGAGAAAGACCCCCTTATATATTACCTGTCGTACCTAATGATTCAGTTCTTTTCCACCCATTAAACAGAAGCCAAATGGACTGGCAATTAGTTATTCTGTCAAAGCTGAGGGATTATAGGACAGGCTGGGTGCCATAAGCCAGAGGAAGGAATAGCCAAGGATTTCAGGAGAAATGATTGGGAACTTGTCACATCCTTCCAGCACATAACACTTGTGGCAGTTGCCTACTTCTTTCAGTGCTCCCAGCCCTAGCACCTTAGTCTATAAAGCTACATTTGGCCATAGATGTATAGATGTTTCACTGTGAACCAACACCATGCATTTTAAACATAATAAGGAGATGTGGACTGTTCGTTTGTCGGAAGCAAATGAAATAACTAGGGTAGTCATAATGCCTTTTGTAGTACTTGAGTAATATTGTAAAGCTAAATTAAAGTGTGCATACAACAATTTTTTAAAAGATGAACATTAAAATGTTGCTATGAAATTCAACTTTGAGGATTAGTCATCAATAATTTTATCTGCATGACCAAATAAAAAACTTCCCATCATTACATTTTTGATGTAGAATTCAGGATTGTCTTGCATTCGTTTTGCATTCACACATTATTATGCTTGAGGAAATATAAATATATGAGTAAAATATTTTATGAGATACTTCTCATAAAAAAAAACTTCCCTCAAGCTCTTTTTTTCATACTATCTAGCTCAGGAGTGTCAAACTTGTGGTGTCACATTGTCATCACATGACATATCACAACTTTTTCCCCTTGCTAAACTGGAGGTGGGCATGGCCAGTGCATGACACATCTGGTCCATGGACTGCGAGTTTGACACTTCTGATCTAGTCGACCAGGAAGGAAAATGGGTGGTCATCTTTGCTTTCTTAGGATGCTGTTTTTGAGGCCTAAGAGCCAGCAGCAGCCCTTGAACCACTATTTGACATAAAATGACACATTTTATGACTGTGGCATAAAAATCCTAGAACAGGGGTGTCAAATTCACAGCCCATGGGCTGGATGTGTCATGCACTGGCCACTCCTACCCCCATTTTAGCGAAGGGGGGAAAGTCACAATATGTCACATGGTGACGTGACACCGTAAGTTTGACACCCCCAGACTAGAAGTTCAAAGAAGATTTGTAAAGTTTCAAAACAAGCTGCTTAATGGGAAGATTTTTAATTCAATAAAAATATTTGTCTAAAATGTCAAGTGGAACATTATATAATATCACCAACACCTTGTGTTAAAATGTGAGTCAAGCCAAATTCATATAAAGTAAGCATGGATATTTAACATACAGCCTGCTTTAACCCATAGAAATGTAACCAACTTGCCATCATCTCAAGTAAGCCATAATATATAGATATACGTGCAGACCCACACAGTACATATTTTCCTCAGAAATCCTCAGAAACCTCAGACATGTTATCCAGCTAGTCTTAGACTGGGGGTACACTGATTTTAGAAATAAATCCAGGTTAAAAAAAATAAAATGAGACAATGAATTCTGGTTGGACACTGGTTCATCAACTATTTCTCCCATCTGTCTTTCTAAGAATTCCTCACCACTTTACTTATCAAAAGTAGAAATAGGTTTCCATCAGAAATAATTCAGACCATCACTGATGGAGAGAAACAGAAAATCTCTTATTAAAGCCCAAGTCACCCTGCAGCAACGGATGCAAAGAGGATGTAAAACGGAGAGAAACACTTGCCCTCCGTTGGTTAACTCGATGCATCCGTTCTGTACTCACTGCGTGCGTGAGTCATACATTCTATCCGTCCAGCATCCGTCTACTGAGATTTCATCCGCTCAAAAAGTTTTGAGCTGCACAAAACTTTTTGAGCGGATGAATTTTCCGCCGCATCCATTCTACATCCGTGACATATATGGGGAACAAACGTTCTACGTCCGTCGTCATCTGTTAAATGTCCGCTGTATCCGCTCGGCATCCACTGCGCATCCACGCAACTCGCATCCGCTCCAGCGGAAAACGGAAAGAGGGAGGAAGCGAAACGGATGCGGAACGTCCACACAGCATTAGTAGCATGGACATAGAAAGGATGAAAGCGGATGTATCTCCTATAGAAAGCATTAAAACGGAAAAAACGTTTGTATATGGGATGTATCTCAGATATTTAGGATGTCTGGAGGATGTCTAGAGGATGCAGAAGGACACCTAGTGGAAAACTGATATTTCCTATAAAAAGGGGGAGGAAATCACCTAGATCTCACTTTCAGTCCAGCAGACGTAGTGTACAGACCTCTTCACCCTTGCTCTTGCTCTTCCACATCATCCATTGATCTCTACCATGGATCAACGCACACTGCTTTTGGTAGCCGCCATCATTCAACACCAGAACCAAGCCCTCTTCAGACTGTTTCACCTTTTCTACAAAAGGAGAAGAAGGAGACATCCAAGAGCTGTCTGGGTCCGAAGATGGATCGGGAGAAGAGTGGAGTTTGGACTCTATGACAAGCTGATGGTGGAGCTGAGGAATGAAGACACTCGTGCATTCCAGCACTTCATGAGGATGCCACCAGCCATGTTTGACGAAGTTGTGGAGCGTCTGGGAACCAGGTTGACCAAGCCAAGCACCAACCTCCATCCCAACCTGGACCTTGGGCTAAAGGTGGCACTGACTCTGTGCCACCTGGCCTCTGGAACCATGTACAGAAACATGCAGTATGCCTGGAGGGTGCCACACAACACCATCAGCATTGTGGTCAGAGAAGTGGTGCAGGCCATCATCAAAGAATACCTGGAGAAGCTCCTCCAGTGTCCCACCACTGAAGAAGGCTGGAAGAAAGTTGCAGAACAGTGGTATCAGAGGTGGAATTTCCCCCACACTGTTGGAGCCATAGATGGGAAGCACATGGCCTGCAAAGCTCCAGCCAACTCAGAGTCCACTTATCACAACTACAAGGGCTTCTTCAGCATCATCCTCTTTGCCATGGTTGATGTTGACTACAAGTTCATGTACATCAATGCTTCAGGCAACGGGTCAGCTTCAGATGCCTAGGTTTACAATGCCAGTGACCTCAAGGATGGGCTAGAACGCAACCTCATCATGGGTTTCCCAGATCCAGACCCCCTGCCCAACAACACACAAGATGTGCCCTATTTCATCATGGGGGATGATGCCTTCTCCCTCAGAACCTACCTCATGAAGCCCTACACTTCCAGATGCCTCACCCGTGAAGAGAGGATCTTCAACTACAGGCTGTCCAGGACAAGACGGGTGGTGGAGAACGCCTTTGGCATCCTGGCCAACAGGTTCCAGGTACTTCTCACCACCATGCAGCATCGCCCACAGACTGTGAGGAACATCGTGGAAGCTTGCTGCATCCTGGACAATCTCATGTGCACCCGCTACCCAGTGTTGCAGAACAGGCTTGTGGACCGTCAACAAGGCAATGGAGACATGGAGCCTGGTGAATGGAGGCAAGGGCGAAACCTGATAGATACTGTGGATTTGCAAGGTCCCAACAGAGCTTCACGTGAAGGGAAGAAGCAGTGCAACCTCCTGAAACACTGGTGCAACTCCCCAGCTGGAGCAGGGGAGTGGCAAGACAGGATGATAGATGCTTAATGGATGCTTCCTTCAGCCTGTCTCATCACACTGATGAGATTGGGCCATGTATGTTGAGTGGCCCTACAATGAACAGGGCATTTAATAAAGAGTTGTGTTTATGTTGAAATGTGTTGATCAATGAATAAATTGTTACTGATAAAAAAAAGGGCCACACGTGTGGCAGCTGGGATGGTGGACCATACAGTCCCACTATGCTTGCACTGGAGGTTTATCCATCCCACAACTATCCTTGCCCATCCCACAGCTATTATCCATCCCACAGCTATCCTTGCCCATCCCACAGCTGTTATCCATCCCACAGCTATCCTTGCCCATCCCACAAGCATGCAAAGGCTTAACCATTTTCTAAAAGTTTCCACCAAGACTTTATTAAGTAAAAGAAATGAACCAAGTGTGTGAAGCAAAGATGACCTTTATTAATAACAAGCTATAAAAGCAAAATGAACCAAGTAAAGTGTCTCAAGCAAAGATAAAGTCAACAGGTAACAACTCAGTCTCTGGCACTGTTCTCAGTCACTCTGAAGCATGCCCATGGTCTTTGGTATAAAGGGTCCAGGGACTGTGGAGGTGGCTGCTGCTGGAGTGCTGGTCTGAGGTGCCATTGGGGTGCCTGGCCCCGAGAGGACAACAGGAGATGGTGTGTGCAGGAAGCTCTCAGAGAGCTGGCTCAGGCCCGTGATGTTGAGAGCCCCTTCCTCCATGACATGGGGTGTCAGTCCCAAGAACGATGACAGATGTTCTGAGGCCGGGCTTGGCTGTGGGGTGGAGGAAGGAGGAGTGTAGTGGGGCTGTCTGGTCTGCAGCTGGACGAGGTGAGACGTCGGTGGCATCTGTGGCATCTGTGGCATCTCTGGCATCGGTGCCATCGGTGCCATCTGTGGCATCGGTGCCACCTGTGGTGTCAGTGGCATCTGTGGCATTGGTGGCATTGGTGGCATCTGTGGCAGGCGATGAACCTGGGCCTGGACTGGGAAGGGCTGCCTCTGTTGAGGGAAGTCCTGGTAGCCGTAGCCTTGGTAGGAGAGGGGCTGTTGAAAGCCTTGGAAGGGCTCTGACATCACCTGGGGTGGAGGAGCAGACCTGAAGTGGGTGGGAGCAGGTTAAGCTGGGCCTGGAGGGTGGTGCAGAAGCGCAGTGATCCTCTCCTTCATCACTTGGTACTGGGGCTCAGGCATGTCCATGAGGGTCTGAGTCATGTAGGTGAGGAAGGGCTTGCGGTTTGAGGATGGAATCTCGAAGTGTACCAGCTGAGAGAGATCTGCGCTGTTCTTGATTGTGTCCCTGATCTCCAAGAGGGCAGTGTGGCTGTCCCTCTGATCTGCCTCTCTGCTTTCTGTGGAGGTGGAGCTGGGGGTGGGGGTGGGTTGGTCTCTGGTGGCTGCAGCCTCCTCTTGCTCATCTGCATCAGGGGATCCTCCACTTCCTCCGGCATGGGGTGTGCAGCTGTCAGGGGGGTCTCTGTCATGGGGCACTCCGCAGACACCTGCCTGGACACACTGGCTGTTTCCTGGCTGGAAGAGGAGTGCCTCTCTGTGGGCTGTCTGAAGGAGAGGGTTGACAGAGGGGCTGCTCCTCGGTGGCGGATCTCACCCTCCAGGAAGCTGCACTTGGCCATGACGTAGATCTCCTGGTCTGTGAGCTTGACAGCGGCCTGCCCGGATCTCTTCAGGTGCAGCTTGCCATACCAGGTGTGCATGTGTTTCCACCACCCCAGGAAGACATCAGAAGTGTAGCCCAGGCTCTCCGCTTTCTCTCTCCAAGCCGCCTGCTTCCATTTGGTGTCTCAATATAGCCTGTGGCCCTTCCTCCACAGGTACTCGTTCTCCCTCAGCCATTCGAGCACCTCCTCCTCATGGTCCTCTGCAATGGAGTACTGTTTCCTCTCCCCCTTCTCCTTCTCATTTGATTGCCTCTTCCTCCCTCTGGCAGGGCCTTCTGGGTCCTCATCAGCAGGTTTTGAGGGCCTTGGGGCTGGTCCACTACACCAGCAGCAGTAGCAGCAGCAGTAGCAGCAGCAATAGCAGCACCAGCACCAGCAGCACCAGCACCAGCAGTACCAGCAGAAGCACCAGCAGAAGCACCAGCAGCAGCAGAGTCAGCGCCAGGGGGTGGGATGGTGGTTCTGTCCTTCTTGCCAGGACTGGCAGGATTAGGCACAGGCTTCCTCTTCTTCCCCATGGTCTCTGATGAAGATGTCTCTGGCAGCAGGTCTTTCCTCTGAATGGTGACCTGCTTGCGAGCTGCCTCCTTTTATATCCGCTGAGCTTATGCAATGCATCCTCCCCGCATGCGCAGTGAACACTTTGCATCTGCTACGCATCCACTAGGCATCTGCTAGGCTTCCGTGATGCATCCGCATCATCTGCTACGCATCTGCTATGCATCCATTCCATCTGCTACGCGTCTGCTTTGCTGTTCTCCCCTGGAAGCCCTGCGGACGTGCCATCCACTTCCATCCGCTTCCATCCACTAGGCTTCCGTTGAGCATCCGCTTAACATCCTTGCTACATCCTCTCCCCATCCGTTCCTTTCCGTTATTTTCCGTTCTGTTTATGCAAATTTTTGCCCCTTTTGAGAGCGGATAACAACGGATGGAAAATTTGCTCGTCCGCTGTGTCCTTTTTACATACGCTTTGCATCTGTCGGCCAGTGTGACCTAGCCTTAAAAAAAGCAATAAGTTTCATGTTACAGTATTTAAAAAGGAAAAGAGATGATGCATGCAAAGTTTTTTGCCCAACGAAGGACGGTTTCAAATCAAACAACCTGATAAGAATAATGGATAACTTTCTCTTTGCCTGCTTCAAATAAACTTTTTGAAATTTCTAAAAGCTTTTTTTAAATGAATGTTATTAGTCCATATCTCATACATTCAGCAAAGGCTTGAACCCCTTTCAAGAATAGCAACACGAGATTTTTGGAAAGTTTCCTTAACCAAATTAGTTGGTTTCATTGAGATTCCGCTAGCCTCTCCCAACTGGTATCCTCCATATATATTGGAATTCAATTCCTATCATTCTCAAATTCTCAAATATCAGAGAAGATTGCTTTAAAACAGGGGTATCTTGGTTTCATTGAGGGCCACATCAGGGTTGTGTTTGACCTTGGGGGGTCAGGAAGCATGGCCAGGATGGGCATGGTCAGCTTGACATCACTCATGTCAGAGGCACCTGGGGTGGCCCAAGCACTGCCAGTGAAAATGGGCTCCTGAGTTCTATTTCTGGCTGCGAAGGCCTCTTGCAGCCCTCTGCCAGCAAAAACTGATTTGTGGGAGCTCCTGAGCACCGTTCTCACTGGCAGAAGCACTGTGGGCTGGTCCTTCACTGTTTGAAGGGCAGCCCTGTGGGCCAGATCTAAGCACCCTGCAGGCCAAATCTAGGCCCCGGGCCTTGAGTTTGACACCCCTGATTTAAATAGATCATCTTAAAATACTTTTCAAACTCTACCAGTTTTGAAGGATTTTTAGTATTATTTTTAAGTTTTGAACCCCAAACTACAATTTGCCTTGACTAGACAAATATTTACATATATCACATCCATGTATTATATGAATGTGTGTGAATATACATCACACACCCATACATACTCACACATATCAGTAAATATAAAATTATAAAATCTTATTGTCTGGTACTTTTATTTATGTTTATGTTTTTGGTTTGTCAATTGCTTACAAAATAATAGGTATAAGTAAAAACATGTTATGAACACATGGATACATATAAGAAAAATAAAAAATAAATAAAAGAAACAATAGGACAGGGATGGTAGACACGTTGGTGCGCTTATGCACGCCCCCTACAGACCTCTTAGGAAAGGGGTGAGGTCAATAGTAGACAGTCTAAGGTTAAAGTTTTTGGGGTTTGGGGAAGAAACCACAGAGCCAGGTAGAGTATTCCAGACATTGACCACTGTTGCTGAAGTCGTATTTCCTGCAATCAAGTTTGGTGCGATTAATCTTGAGTTTGTATCTATTGTTTGCTCTTGTATTGTTATGGTTGAAGCTGAAGTATTCATTGACTGGTAGGACATTGCAGTGTATGATTTTATATACTAACCTTAGATCGGGCCAAAGGTGGAATAGTTCTAGGTTTTCTAGGTTTAGAATTTCAAGTCTGGTGGCCTAAGGTATTTTGCAACGAGGAGAGGAGTGGAGAACTTTTTTTGTGAAATATTTCTGGATTTTCTCAACTGTATTAATATCAGATACGAAATGTGGGTTCTAGACTGATGAGCTGTATTCGAGTATTAGTCTAGCAAATGTTTTGTATGCTCTAGTAGCTGTGTAATATTACCAGAGAAAAAGCTACGTAAGATTAGGTTAACAACTCTTAATGCATTTTTGGCTATGTAGTTACAGTGGGCATAGGTCATTAGAGATGAGTACTCCAAGATCCTTGACAGAGTTTGGATCATCAGCAAGGTCTTGACTATTCAGCCTGTATTTTATTTTCTGATTTTTTTGCCAGTATGTAAGGCAGAGCATTTATCTGTTGAGATTTGAATTTGCCATTTGTTTGACCATTCTGATACATGGTCAAGGTCTTTTTGAAGGGTAGATGTATTGTCTGTGGTGTTGAATAGCTTTACATCATCAGCAAAGAGAACACAGTTGCTCTTAATATGATCACAGAGGTCATTTTGTAGAGTATGAAGAGAGTTGGTCCTAGAACACTGCTTTGAGGGACACCACTGTTGACAGGTACAGAATTTGATAGGATGCTCCCAATTTTGACCATTTGTTGTCTGTTTGACAGGAATGCTTCTATCCAGTTATACAGGTGTCAGAGATACCATAAGATTTTAGTTTTAGGAGTAATTTGTCATGTACCACTGAATCAAAGGCTTTACAGAAGTCTATGTAGATTGCGTCTATTGCTTTGCCATTGCGTCTATTGCTTTGCCCTGCTCGAGTGGTGTAGTCCATATGTTTTTGTAGTGTAAGAGTTGCAGATTGCAGGACAATTTGGTTTTTTTCTGAAATCAAATTGTTTATTAGAGAGTAGGCTGTTTGTCCCTAAGTGGAGGATGATGGATTGTTAACAATTGATTGCATGACTTTACAGGTGATGCAGCATAAGGAGATTGGTCTGTAATTTTCAACTCGGCTAGGATCTCCCTTTTTGAAGATGGGGATGACTGTGGCTTGTGACCATAGTTTTGGCCAGGAGCTGGTCCTGAAAGATTTTTCACAGATTATGCTTAGAGGTTCTGCTATGGCAGTGGATAGCTTTTTTAAGAAGTAAGTACATATTCCGTCCAGTCCAATAGATAGAGAGGGTTTTAGATTGTGTAGTGCTTTTTCAACATTGTCTTCTGTAAAATTGATATGTATTAGATCACTGTAGTTGTCTGTGGTTCAACTAGGAAATACTGGGCATGATCCATTGCTGTTTACAAATACTGAGCCAAAGAATGTGTTAAAGAGGTTGGCTTTAATGGTGTCATCGTTGCAGTCTTTACCATTAGATCCTTTCAGGGGTGGGATGGACCTTGAGTCTTTTAGTTTGTTGTTTAAAAATTGTGGAAAGCTTGGGTGGAATTGGTGCATAGAAGGTTTTCCTTTTGTTTTACTTTTACTTGCCAGGAATACAGATAGATAATATTGCAGCTATATTTTTATGTGGCATGTGTTTAATTTTTCTATTCACTCTATCAAAAAATAAAATTCAAAAATAGGTTTTGTTATACTTTTGATTTCAGCATCTTCAGTCATTTTGTCGTACCTGCTGTTTCCTCAACTTTTTATTAGTGCTCATTTTTAATTTTCCCTTTTCCCTTGTAGTTCACAGAAATTAATTTGGATGCTTCCAGAAAACTTTTTTTATTCATAAAATTATATGGAGTACCCATGGCTTGTTATGTTTCACATTGTTCCTTTATTTCCTCCGTTGCATTTCTTATTACGTTAGAATGAGGAAGGAAATGTGGAACAACTACACAATGGCTTATGGTAGATAGTGTGAAGCACCTTTAAAACATGCCAATATTTTCCTTGGTAAATAATTACTTCTTTAGAGTTCCTCCATATTGCAGTATTAAAAAATACAATGGCATCCCCTGAATCTTATGCAATAATTCCAACAATAAAGAATATTTCATGAACATCTGGATATTTATGGAACAGAAAATTAATATCATGTCCAGTAGCCTTAACTTTTGTCATGTGATACCTGAAGATGTTCAAAACAGGTTTAAGTCTACAAATATAAGTAAAAAGCCTGAATGAATAGTCTGGACTGTATTGTGCAAAAATAAAATAATTTGCACACTGCTTGTTCATTGAGATAAGTCCCACACAAATGTGATGAAACTTCCTACATCACCAAATCTGATTATGGGATAATACTAGTAAGTATTATCTTGGCAAGTTCACTGTCCTGCAGATCAATGTATGTCTGTACACTTGCATGTCCCTTAATACTGGAGCAAATAGTCACTTTTATGATTTATACGGTTGGGTAGATTTCTTAGTAGAACTTCGTGTCAGTCATCTTTCTTAAGCCCATGTCACACTGCCCAACAGATGCAAAAAGGACACAACAGACGAGCAAAATGTTCCATCCGTTGTTATCCGCTCTCAAAAGGGGCAAAAATTTGCATAACCAGAGCGGATAACACGGACGCGGGTAGGATGCAGGGTGGATGCAAAGCGGATGCGGAAGGGAAGCCCAGCAGATGGAAGCGGATGGGAGCAGATGGCACATCCTCTGGGCTTCCGGGGGGCCTCAGCAAAGCAGACATGGAGCAGAAAGAGTGGATGCACAGCAGATGCACAGCGGATGAAGCGGATGCACAGCGGAAGCCTAGCAGATGCACAGCGGAAGCCTAACGGATGCCTGGCATTAATTGCGCATGCGGGGGGGATGCATTGCGTCAGCCCCGCGGATATAAAGGGAAGCAGCTCGCACGTGGCCAGCATTTGAAGGAAAGACCTGCTGCCGGATATATCGAGTCCTTGCCTGCCCTGCCTGCATGCCTGCCTGCAAGCCTTGCTGCCAGCCTTCCTGCCAGCCTGCCTCCAAGCCTCCTGGCCAGCCTCCCTGCCAGCCTTGCTCTCTGCCTGCCTGCCAGCCAGTCTGCCTGCCAGCCTTGGTGCCTGCCTGCCTGCCTGCCTTCCTGCCAGCCTTCCTGCCAGGCTTCCTGCCAGCCTTGGTGCCTGCCAGCCTCCCTGCCAGCCAGCAACCCCACAACCATGGGGAAGAAGCAAAAGTCTCAGCAACCTGCCGCCATGCCTGGTAAGAGGGACAGGGCCACCTTCCCACCCCCTGTCCCTGACTCTGCTTCTGCTGGGGCTTCTGCTGAAGCTGCTCCTGGCAGTGGTGCTTCTGCTGCGTACTCTGTTGAAGCTGCTGCTGGTCCTGCTCGTCCTGCTCATGCTCCTGGACTTGCTTGTCCTGCTCGTGCTCCTGGACTTGCTCGTACTGCTCGTGCTCCTGGTCCTGCTCATGCTCCTGGTCCTGCTCGTGCTCCTGGTCCTGCTGGTGCTGGTGCTGCTGGGGCTCCTGGTGATTACTTTGCTCCTGCTGATCCTGCTGCTGCTGCTGCTGCTGCTCATGATGATGATGATGATCCTGCTGCTGCTGCTGATGATGATGATGATGATGATGATTATGATCCTGCTGGTGATGATGATGATGATGATGATCCTGCTGGTGCTGCTGCTGCTGGTGGTGTGGAGGAGCAGCCCCTACCACCTGGGAGCCCCTCTGATGAGGGCCCATCTGGTCCTGGCAAAGGGAGGAAGAGGCGTATGCGGGGATGGGAGAGGAGGCAATACTTCATCGAGGAGGAACACGAGGATGAGGTGCTGGAGTGGCTGAGGGAGATTGACTATCTGTGGCGGAAGGGACACCGGCTGTACAGGGACACCAAAAGGAAGCAGGCTGCTTGGAGAGAGAGGGAAGAGAGTATGGGTTACACTTTGGAGGTGCTCCTCGGCTGGTGGAAACATATGCACACCTGGTACGGGAAGCTGCACCTGAAGAAATCTGACCAGGCCACAGTAAAGCTGACAGACAGAGAGACCTACGTCATGGCCAGGTGCAGCTTCCTGGAGGGTGAGATCCACCACCGAGGAGCACCAGGAGCCCCTCTGTCTACCCTCTCTCTCCGGCAGCCAACTGCGACCCAGTCCTCTTCCGGCCGAGAGTCAGTCCCTGTCTCCAGGCAGGTTTCTGTGGACCATGCCACGGCGGAGAAACCGCAGACAGCTGTTGTCACCATGGTGGAGTGCGTGGAGGACTCCCTGGTGCGGTGGGAGAGAGGAGACATCGAGTCCACCACAGTCGTACCCGCATCCACCCACCCCCCAGCTCCGCCTCCACAGAAAGGCAGAGAGCCAGACAGCAGGAGGGGCAGAGCCACACTGTCCTGCTGGAGATCAGGGACACCATCCGGAGCAGCATAGATATCCTCTCTCAGCTGGTTAGTACTGACTCCTCATACTCCAACCGCAAGCCCTTCCTCACCTATGTCAACCAGGCCCTGAGGGACATGGAGGATCCCCAGTACCAGGTGGTGAAGGACCGGATCATGGAGCTGCTTCACAACCCTCCAGACCCAGAGGAACCTGCTCCCACCCAGTCCAGGTCTGCTCCTCCACCCCAGGTGATGTCCCTCCCATACCAAGGCTTCCCACAGGCCCTCACCTACCAGGGCTACGGATACCAGGAGGTCCAGCAGCACAGGCAGCAGCCCTTCCCAGCCCAGGCACAGAGTCATCGGGTGACACCATTGCCACCGGTTCCACTGATGCCACCGATGCCACCCACGACAATAATGCCACCGACGACAGCGATGCCACCCATGCCAGTCCTCACCCAGCTGCAGACCAGACAGCCCCACTACACTACTCCTTCCTCCACCCCATAGCCAAGCCTGGCCTCAGTACATCTGTCATCGGTACTGGGGCTGATACCCCAGGGCATGGAGGAAGGACCTCTCAGCATCACGGGTCTGAGCCAGCTGTCTGAGAGCTTCCTCAACACACCGTCCCCTGTTGTCCTCTCGGGGCCAAGCACCCCAATGACGATACACACCAGAACTCCAGCACCACCCACCTCCACAGCACCTGGACCCTTCACCCCTGAGACTGGGCACACCTCCGAGTGACCAATAAGAGTGCCAGAGACTGGGTAGCTGGCTACCTGTAGAGTTTATTTGGACACTTGACTTGGGTCATTTTTTTTTTACAGCTTGTTGTTCAACAAAGTTTATCTTTGATTCACACACTTGCTTCATTTCTTTTTTTTAATAAAGTCTTGGTGGAAACTTTTAGAAATGGTTTAAGCCTTTGCATGCTTGTGGGATGCGTTAAGATAGCAGTGGGATGGGCAGGGATACCTTTGGGATGGGTAAGGATAGCAGTGGGATAGATAAGCCTCCAGTGCAAGCATAGTGGGACTGTATGGTCCACCCTCCCTGGTGCCACACCTATGGCCCTTTATTATCAATAATAATGTAATAATCATCCACACATGTCAACACAAACACAACTCTTTATTAAACGCTCAGTTCATTGTAGGCCCACCCAACATACATGGCCCAATCTCATCAGTGTGATGAGACAGGCTGAAGGAAGCATCCATTAATCATCTACCATCCTGTCTTGCCACTCCACTGCTCCAGCTGGGGAGTTGCACCAGTGTCTCAGGAGGTTGCACTGCTTCTTCCCTTCACGTGAGGCTCTGTTGGGGCCTTGCACATCCTGAGTGTCTATCAGGTTTCGCCCTTGCCTCCATTCACCAGGCTCCATGTCCCCATTGCCTTTTTGGAGGTCCACGAGCCTGTTCTGCAAGACCGGGTAGTGGGTGCGCATGAGATTGTGCAGGATGCAGCAAGCTTCCACGATCCTCCTTACGGTCTCTGGGCGATGCTGCATGGTGGTGAGAAGAACCTGGAACCTGTTGGCCAGGATGCCAAAGGCATTCTCCACCACCCGCCTTGCCCTGGACAGCCTGTAGTTGAAGATCCTCTCTTCATGGATGAGGTGTCTTGAAGTTTAGGGCTTCATGAGGTAGGTTCTGAGGGAGAAGGCGTCATCCCCCATGATGAAGTAGGGCACATCTTGTTGGGCAGGGGGTCTGGATCTGGGAAGCCCACGATGAGGTTGCCTTCCAGTTCCTCCTTGAGGTGACTGGCGTTGTATACCTGGGCATGTGAAGATGAGCCGTTGCCTGAAGCATCGATGTACATGAACTTGTAGTCAGCATCGACCATGGCGAAGAGGATGATGCTGAAGAAGCCCTTGGAGTTGAAATAAGTGGACCCCGACTTGGCTGGAAATTTGCAGGCCACGTGCTTCCCATCTATGGCTCCAACGGTGTGGGGGAAGTTCCACTTCTGATACCACTACTCTGCAACTTTCTTCCAGCCTTCTTCAGTGGAGGGGTACTGGAGGAGCGCCTCCTTGTATTCTTTGATGATGGCCTGCAGCACTTCTCTGACCACAATGCTGATGGTGTTGGATGGCACCCTCCAGTCGTACTGCATGCTACTGTAGGAGGTTCCTGAGGCCAGGTGGCGCAGAGTGAGTGCCACCTTGAGCCCAGGTTCCAGGCTGGGCCGGAAGCTGGTGTTTCCTTGGTCAACCTGGGTGTCAGCCGCTGCACAACTTCGTCAAACATGGCTGGAGGCATCCTCATGAAGTTCTGGAATGCCCGAGTGTCTTCGTTCCTGAGCTCCACCATCAGCTTGTTGTACAGTCCGTCCTCTGCTCTTCTGGTGAACCATCTTCGGACCCAGACTCTTTTTGGGTGGCTCTTTTTCTTCTCGCAGTAGTGTTCACAGAGCCTGCAGATGGCTTCGCACTGTTGCAGAACGATGGTGGCTGCCGAAAGGACTTTGTTACAATCCACAGTGGACATGACTGGATGCTGTGGAAGAGGAAGAGGCAGATGAAGGCTGCAGAGGTCTGCACCGCTGGGCTGCTGTTCTGAAAGTGCGATGCAGGCAAGTTGCTCCCCCTTTTTATAGGCAGTATAGGTTTTCCGCTAGGCATCCTCTAGGCATCCTCTAGGCATCCTGCAGACATCCTTAATATCCGAGATAGGTCCCCTCTGCGAACGTTTTTTCCATTTTAAACGCTTTGTTTCCGTTCTGCATCCGTTCTGCATCCGTTCTGCATCCGTTCTGCATCCGTTCTGCATCC
>BLBF01000032.1:31507001-31517115 GCA_015471245.1 Laticauda colubrina
TCCGTTCTGCATCCGTTCTGCATCCGTTCTGCATCCGTTCTGCATCCATTCTGTGTCCGTTCCGCTTCCTCCCCATGTCCGGGCGGATGGAGTTGCACGGATGTGTAGCGGACGCCTAGCGGATATAGTGGATGCGTAACGGATGCGTAACGGATGCCTAGCGGATGCCTAGCGGATGCAGAACGGACGAACTGGATACATTTTCCGTGCAAAAGTTTTAGGCAGCCCAAAACTTTTGGAGCGGATGAAACGTCCATAAACGGATGCTGGACGGATAGAGAGGAAGCCAAACGGAGGCAGTGAGTACATCGCGTTTTCGAACGGATGGCAAGATTTTTTGTCCGTTTTACATCCTCTTTGCATCCGTTGGTTCAGTGTGACATGGGCTTAAGGTCTAGTTTCTGACACAAAACCAGGAAAGTGTAGGAAAGTTGTGGTATTCCCTACCTAACCATTCTCTTTCTTCGTACTCTCCCATAGTTGAACACGTGTGGATAAAATTGGGCATTTCCTACATAGCCGCAACATCTTATTTACAGTCTTCCACAGTTGAAGATCAAATATCCACAGTTGAAGATCAAATATCTAAGATGAAGAAACCATGTTTTCTATTCCTGAAGGCTCCTTTCATGATTTAAAGTAGGGGTGTCAAACTGGATTTCTTCATGGGCCAGATCAGCATTGTAGTTCTTTCTCTGCAGCCTGGCAGAGAGCAGTGGGGGAGGGGAGACAGGATGGACACCTCCTGCAGCTCTTTGCCAGCCAACATGGGGTGGGTTAGTTTTTGGCTGGCAGAGTGCCACAGGAGGTCATGGAGGCCAAAAATGGGTCGCAGGGAAGCCACACGCAGCCCACTTTGGCCAGCAGAGGCACCAGGGCCAGTCCTTTGATATTTCCAGGCCAACCCCATGGGCCAGATTTATGCACCCTGCCTTGAGTTTGACACTCCTGATTTAAAGCCTTATTTTATTCAAACTTCCCAATTGAGGGAGGCAATTCGGTGATTAAAAAATGTCTAGTTCAGATGTTTCCTTTCCACCTCCTAGAATTATGCAAATATGGGGGAGGGACTTGAAAGACCAAGTGGGGCTCCTGATTTGCTTAGGCATGTGAATGCCCAAAAGGGCAAATAAAATTAATGTGTTTATTTTATTTCTTTGTAGCTGCTGTAATCAAAGTAACTGACATAAAACAGTATTCCTACAATAATTCATATAAAAATTAAATCAGAAAATCTATTAGCTTTAAGCCAAAAGGTTATTTTTAATTTAAAAGCACAATTCTTTCTTTTGTTTTTGTAGTAGAAAAAGTAAACAAAGGAGTTGGAAATGTTTTTTAAAAATCATATTTAAATGTTTTTTAATATTCCTGCATGTTCAAATAATTATATTTGCTGTTTTTATTGGGCAAATAAATTTCTGCTTGATGAATTTTCCTGCTTACTATATAATAATTTTTCATCAAGCCAGCTGTCTTCCCCATCACCGAATTTTCTCTTTCCCATTGTAAATAAGAAGGAATTTGAATATAGTTTAAATTACATATAAAAAAGACTACAAGGCATTTTCACAGAAAATTTCAAGATGCAATCCAGTACAAATAGCCTGGAAGTATATTCCATGGGACTTAAAAACATATGCAAAATTTGCTTATTTACAGAAATAAATTCCATACAGTTCAAAGGATGTAAGTAGGCAAGTCTACGGAATAACTGTAATTGGTCTTCCAAATATGTCTACATAAATTTACAATCTCAGTTACTAGAAAATGAAAAAAAGAAAGCCACTAAATTGCACTTTTAAAAAAGCTTATTCATTTTAAATTTATTTTTGTCCATCCTTTCCTATGACAAGGGAAAAAGGGCCAAAACATTTTCCTAATAAAGATAACATTTCAATTTTGGAAAATGAAATTAAAATTACATTTTTAAAATGAGGATTACAAAAGAATATTTCAAATGTAGCTTTGCTCAATATTTCTTCATTAAATCTAAAAAGAAAAATAAAGAGTCTTTCAGAATGCAGACAATGGATTCCCTAGACAACAGGATTCCTTAAATTCTTAATAATGGTTGGAGGAATTTTACCTCAGTCCCTGTTCTCCAAATGGAACAAGGAGAACTCTGGTCTAAAAACTCTTGGCAGGTAAATGTACAGAAGTGAGCCTCTTTGGAACATATTCTAGTTAAACCAGGAGGCAGATTTCTGTGGAACTGCCCTCTTTTCTGAGATCTTTTTGTATTTTAGCCACTGCTGGAATAAATGGGACCAAAGAACATAAGCATACACAGATATTATGAATGTGTTTTTTCCATATAATTGTGGGAATGTTTTTTCATAAGAATAAAAATATTCATTTTATAAGTACGGTTGTGAGTTAATATGAGCTTTTTTTTCCTTAATGTCACTTTTTTGGGTGAAAAATATAAATATAAGACCGAATAGGGGAGTTAGAGAACTTATTTTTTCCTTAAAAAAAAAAAAATCACGTATATTTAGTTGTATCTCTTTACTGAAGACAACAAAATCATTCGTTTTGACTTGAGTGAAACTACAGATGAGTGGTTCTCATGCATGAATGCACCATCAAGGACCAAATGTCACAAACAGAATATTCACGTTATTTTAGGTCTGCTCAGAAAGGCTTTTTATGACTGAATTCATTCACATGGCCATCTGTAAGTGATCATGTGATGAGCACACCATATATCACAAGCAAGCCTTAGTGCATTTACCTTGTGATGGGCATCTGTGCAGAAAACTGAATATCCACATTACAGAGTATGTGATACAGGTAAAAGGTCTGGGGATATTCTTTTCTATTTATACCTATGTAGGAGTGTTTTGTGTCTCTGATTCCTCATCTGACTATTTAACCTGGAAACTCTGTCTACAATACTTACTTACTGTATATAGATATGAGTTCTTGTACACACAAGAACTTGTGTACTTGGCCTTGGTGGCCTTGTGGCTTTAGTGAGCAAGAGGATGTTCAAAGAAGCCAACGCCAAGAAGGATCATGCAGATTTTTCCTTACAGTACGTGCGTCTTCCTGCTTGCAGAGCATCCCAAGAGCCAACAGGAAAGAAAAGTCTTTCTGTAGCAAGAAAGGGAAAAAACAAAAGCCCAAATGCAATCTGGAGAAGAAATTAGAAACATTTTCTCTGATCCTTTCTCCTAATCACACTTCCTGTTATTCTGCAGCAGAGCCCCATAATCATAACCAAACTCAAAAGGAACTAGATGGATCCAACAGATAGTACTGCTGCCTCACAGAAACTCAGCCTCAAAAGCCGGAGAAGTTAGTCTGAAAACTTCATCAGCTTTCATTGAGTGGGTTAATTAAATTGCTGGTTCCTTTTTCCTCCATAATTTCCTTTCACAATAGAAAATAGAAATAAAGCAGGAAAGGGATGTAGAAATTATTATGTCTCCTCTCCCCTGAGGGATTGTTTTTAATTTTGCTCGGTGGAGATGTTTAATAATGTATCTGTTTAATATTCTTCCCCTGTTAATTTATAGCACAGCATTTCTCAAAGAGAGGATCTTGACTCACCACTGGGCCTCAGTAGTACTCGAGGCAAATCTTATTTTATCCTCTTCTATCTTCTTGTCAACTCCTGTAAATTGATATAAAAAGAGTTATAAACAAATATTCCCAAAATACCCCACAGAGAAGGAATTAGACAGCAAAGACAATATTAATATTTTATCAATTTCTTTTTCTTCTTGTTAAAGTAAACATTGCCCTGTGAAAGCAGATTAGCTTCCTTCTGTGGAGATAGCTCTGTGCTTCACCTCTGTCTCATCTCCGTATTTAACTTCTGAATATCAGGCATTTTAAGCCCCTAACAGAAAAACTCTGTTGAAGCCAAGAAAAGGCCCTCTAAATACAGCATTTCAATGCCACAGTGGCCAATCAGATACTGAGGGGAATTTTAAAAAAAAATTGCAGAAAAAGCAGAATAACATTTTCCAGTCATCTTCTTCAGCAACCAGTTCTGAGTAATATTGCATAATGGAAACTATCATTGGTTTTAAAATTAAGTGTGTATTTTAGAAAGCATTGTGTTTGAGAAGTTGGGACTTCATTTGGTAAATCACATTGATTTGGAGCTATGAGGAAGTTTCTGCTTATTTAATAAAAGTAACTCTCTCTCAGCCCAAGCCAGTACCCAACTCATAGGCTTGTTGTTGTGGGAAAAAGAGGAGAAGGAAGGTGTATTACGTATGTTTGTCAATTATTGAGTTATTTGCAAAAACAATAAAGGGGGTATAAATAAATGAATGATCCCCATCTCTGTATTCTCCATGCCATCTGTGGTGGTCTTGGAAATCTTTCCCCACATCAAGGTTTACTTCAGAGCAATGTAGGAGCTAGTAGGAGACAGTTTGGAGCAGAGAGAATCAGAACAATGAAGACATAATAAAGGGTTAATTGGTTAATATTGCCAGATTACTGATAAATACAGCTGAAAAATAAAAATAAAAAGTTGGAGTGAATGAGTTTAGCTGATCTTTTTCCTCAGCTTCCAGAGCCTTACTACTTTGTCCTTGTTTGGATTTTTTCAAAATATTCATTGGCTCCAAGATACATATGGGAATATTGTTTTCCACAATATTACAAACCGTATTTTCAATTCCCTTATGAAAACTTAAAATAAAATAACTACCATTTGTTCTTTACAGTCTACACATTTCTGGAAAAGCTTTCTTCATATACTATCTAAGAACATCCTGTAGATACTTTTTTTCTAGGGTTAGGGTTTAGAACTTTTTAAAATCAAGTGCAGGTAATCGTCAACTTACAACCACAATTGAGCCCAAAATTTATACTGCTAAGTGAGAAATTTGTTGAGTTTGTTTTGTCCCATTTTATGACTTTTCTTGCCACAGTTGTTAAGTGAATCATTGCAATTAAATTAATAACACAGTTGTGTAGTGGATCTGCCTTCCCCATTGACTTTGCTTGACAGGTCACAAAAGGTGATCACATGACCCCCCAAGACACTAGAACCATCATGAATATGAACCAGTTGTCAAACATCCTAATGTAAATCACGTGACCATGGGGATGCTGCATTGGTCATAAATGTGAAAAATCATCAAAAGTCACTTTTTTCAGTACCATTGTAACTTCAAACAGTCACTAAGTGAACAGTTGTAAGTGGAGGACTACCTGTACAAACAAAAGTGTAAGCATGTTCATGGTTTTATAACTTTGGTTCTTCAAACCTTTTGAAAGTTATATTTGGAAAGCTAAGTATGCAAACTTTTGAGATACTGTTTTATAAGATATACAGATGTAGTGAGAGAAGTACATGAGCAGGTGAGAGGTAAGAACCAACTATAACAAAGGGTCAAAATCCAATACCACATGCTTTCATACATCCTTGCCAACCTTCATTAAACAAATACCAATCAACTTTTAACTTCCATAGCTGGCAATTTCTGAATTTAAAATTCCTCACCGCCAGAGTTCCAGAAGTAAATGCTCATAATGGGAAGGATCCAAAAGTAATATCTCTCTTCTATTCCACCCCAAACTGAAACAAAATCAAACTAGCTTAAAAGTAATACAATGGGAGGAAAAACATTTTTAAAACAAAAAGTATAAAAGATATCTCCACCTCCCTACCTTCTCCTCTAAGTCTGTCTGCAACCAACTAGGCCCTGGGGAAATCAAGCAGCTTAGCTTCAAGATAGAATGGCTCTAGTCCCTCAGAGTTTAAGGATGCTTGCTTGAAATGGACTACACATTTGCATAAACATGTGAAGTTGTGGCAGCATTGGATCTCACAATCTCACTTCACATTGGTTCCACACAGCCCAGCCACAAACTCAGCATAAGCTATGCTTTCAAATTCCAAGGGAAGAAGCCCTAAAATGAAGGATAGAAGTCCTTCACGTGGCCAAAGCATTCATAATCAAGAGGTTGTATGGGCAGTGCATATGGGGAAAGGAACCTTCTTGATATTATGGAACTTGACATTATTTTACCAAATTATAAAGTTAATTTTTAAGGCAAAAATGTGGGAATCTGGAAAATGAAATGGCTTAATGAAGTCAATAATGTACTATACCTGTTCTAAAGAGCATAAAGTAAAGATGTTAAACAGTAGTACTTGTTTGAACATTACTATATGACTTCAAAATACTACTTTGAAAAGTAGCTACTTTTCAAAAGATCAAAATGTCTACATTTGCAGATTGTTCCTCATTAGTCCAGAAATGTCCATAGGCTATTCATGTTGCAGACTTTGGGAAACATAAGATAAGCCAGGAAAGTGGAGAGTGACTGGTTTCTATTTTAACATTTCCTCCTACTCTGGACTTAGACAAGGATTTGAACATTAGGCGAAGTCAGAGGTCACTGTAAACATTGTGGCTTTGGAACTGAAAAACTCAGAGGTCAAATAGCAGCTGGCATTCATGTCCTGAAAGAAGTTACCTTACTAGGATGTCTTAACTCAGCTTTCACCCCCTCACACAAAAACAATATCTGATATCACCCACAGATGCAGGCTTCAGATTCATTCACATGTCCAACATTCATTCATCTAGAATGGATCTCTCCATCTCTAGAGCAAAAGGCAATGACTCGGAGGAAGTACTAAAAGGAAAAGGAAAGAAAGGAAGCACAGGGAGGTTTAAGTTATGTCTTCACTCAGGGTTTTTTTTAGAATGATTCCTCCTATATCTTTTTAATAATGAACAATAATTGTCCATTATTATTCAATCCTAAATCTAGCTTCTGGAGATAATATTGGATTACCTAATTAATGTAAATTTGGATTGGTTCAACATTTGGTCTTCTTGCCCCCATAACTCACTGGTAATACCACTCTTCAAAAAGCATCAGAAACCAAATGAATGATCTAAGAAAAAGAAATCTGTCTTTCCCTGCTTGGCCTAATATTTTCTTTCCCAAGAAGCATTCACACAGATAGACAGAGACAGGCAGACAGAAGGGAGAGATAGGTATAACAGTTAAGGTCCTGCATTATGAACAGAAACCAAATTCTAATCCTCAGACACAAATACCAGCTGGGACTTTTGGCCACTTTTGGACTTTTAGCCTCTGTTTCAGCATTAGACTAGAAAGTTGAAGAAAAAAAGGCTATCGAGTAGTGTGTATTGGAACAGCATGATATATTACTATATGCTCCATACTCTTCAGTGGCTGTTAAAAGTGCCCACACACTCTCCCTTTGATGTGCATGACATATAGTAAACTTCAGCTCACAAAACTTTATATCTTTTAATAAAATTTGTCAGTTAAAAAGATGCCAACATACTCCAGAATTTTACACATTCTACATGCATAAGTTCACATTCTACCTTGCAGACACCCTACTCTGTTTGAAGGATTATCCAGCTCACAAGTATCTTCACATCACATTGTTTTCCTTTCCCATCCCGCATAAGACAATTTGAACCTGACTTGCTATCATTCTCCCCTCTTTGACTTCAAAAGGCTGAAAGCATCATGAGCTAATCAGCTCTTCCTCCAGCTAATT
This sequence comes from Laticauda colubrina, assembly GCA_015471245.1. Taxonomy (NCBI): domain Eukaryota; kingdom Metazoa; phylum Chordata; class Lepidosauria; order Squamata; family Elapidae; genus Laticauda; species Laticauda colubrina. Next base: position 31,514,521 of record BLBF01000032.1, read on the forward strand.
AGTAGGAGAGTAGAAAAACCATCAAATCATCAGTATTCATTCCCTAAGCTTCCATAAGTCCTGTACTAAGAAAAATCCCTTCTCCACCCTAGGTTTTCCACCCTAGGTTTTCCACCCTAGGTTTATTTTTGTTATCGTTTCTGCACACATACCTCTTTATAGATCCTCAAGTCCAATTCACCATTTATACTTCTTTATTACCAACTGTAAGTACACTAATACTTATAACTTGCTACTTGATATTACCCTTGTTTTATTTTTCTTCACATTTAACATTAATGCAGTTTTTTTAAACTTTTCATGTTTCCCTTTAAATCACAAATGTGACAACATCTTTATAACAGATAACCTCTCAAAAAGTATTAAGGTAAGTTAAATAAAGTTGGTACAAAAAAATTGTCATAAAATTATTTTGGTGAAACTAATAACATTCTATTCTGAATATGTGAGTTATAAATGTGCAAGTCCCATACAAAGCACAAAGTTTGAGCAACAAAACAATGCAAAATTGAGATCATTGTTTGCCATATATTGCAAGGACTTTACTTATAAGATGTCATGCAATAGGAGCCCATTTTGAAATATCTGTACTCATTCAGGATGTATGGAATGATGAAATGTAAATACAGGAAATGCAAGAATTGGAGTATAACTTTTGCAGAAATCTAAATTTTAGCAAATATAGTTAAGAACCTTCAATTTCCTATGGAGTTATTAACATTTACCTTTAGAAAGCAACATCATGTATCAGCAACCGAAACACATAACACAAAAACAGATTGTGAACTTATTAAATTAGTAGGTATGCTACCAAAAGTAGGTACATTGAGGGAGATTTGAAATCCATTTGCTTGGGTTTTTTTCCAACTGTTTTTATTCAGACATATAGCTAATCAATGAAGAATTTCAGAATTGTATTTGTAGCCTTTGTATTATCCTACTAAGAACTCTTACATGTTTTTGTTTTTCTATTTTGTCTCAGTAATAGGTTTAGGTGATTTAATATCATGCTCTGGAGTGCTTATCAAATTTTAATGAGACATAGAAGCTTCCTATGATGCCAAAGGAGTCAAAAATTGAAGCACTATAGGGGAACAGTGCCTACTGCAATCATGCCAAAGGTTGTGTCAATAATTTCCTATGTAGGATTAGACAATATGGTTTAAACTTTAAAGACTGCTGAAAGAGATTCCATTTTCATTCATTGCAATGAAATAGAGGAGACACAAGAGAAATGGACAGTTGAGAGGCAATGCTCACAGTCTTTGAATGACTGGATTTCCAAAGCAGAAGTATATGTTAACATGTATGATTCTGTACACTTTGTACGGTAAGTGTATGATTCCAAATTATCTAATTTGGAAAAGTTAAGGATGAACAGTGTACAGGGGAACACTATTTCAATTTCACAAGAATAGATTGAGGATATTTTGAGTATTTCCTCCCTTTATGACTTCCAAGGGCAGAAAATGCTTCTGAACATTATGATCAAAGAGAATAAAATGAGAGAATAAATGAGTTACTGCTTTGTTGGGTTATATTTAGGTTGTCTAATAAAAGAAGATCTAATCCATTTTGCTGCCTGAGGTGGAACAACAAATAATGATGCTCCCTAAGTAGGCAATTAATTTACATATCCTTTCCCACTGCTATCCACTGAGGTCCTTAGTCAGAGAGCCCAGCTTCAAAATGTAACTGTGTTTACTGACTGAATAAGGTGCATAAATAGATAATTGTTTCTTTTATTAAAGTTTTTCTGATTAACAAAAGTTTTGCTACATTCCTCTGTTCTGTGGCACATATAACTTTCCCTGATATGGTTGTAGGACTAATCATTTAATAAACTATTTAATAAATTATCTATCTATTACTTTTCCAGTACAGAAACTGATAATCAAAGCTAGAAGAAGACAGACAATGTTTTGGGAAGAATTCTTCCAGAGAGAGTAGTTTATAAGCAGGAACTAAAGGAGAAATGTTTAGGTTTTAAGGGAAAATATTTTAAAATTTCCCTCTCATAATATTCCATGCCAACATTTTCAAGAATTTAGTCAGGGTTCATTGAGCACATCTACTGCCCTCTAATCTTTACTCTCTGAAATGTCATGGCCATGCTATAGCCTTCCTTGTGATCATTCACGGTAGCATGTGCAAAGTTGTTAACTCAGCATATGCAAAGTTCAAGCTAGATGTGCAAAGAAAAAGGTGCCTTCTTCCTGTCAGTGAACGGTTTTTGGCTAAGAAATTCATGGTAACTACTATTTACTTGGAGCTGGGTGAAAATTCAGAAATGTACAAGAAAGTGGAAAGAAGCTAAACTTTTAGTTGGCAAAAGCAAAAATCATTACAGCAAACTTTCAGTAACCTGGGGCAAATTGAAATGGAAAAATAATAAACCAGTCACAATGGTGTCTGGCTGTAACTTGAAACTTATCGTTTGTATACACTAAATTGCATTCTTGCAAATCTAGAAGTGATAATGCAAGTTGTTACCTGCATACAGCTGGAATGATAGTTATAAGGATAAGGGAATAATGGAAGAAGATAGAGATAGATAGATAGATAGATAGATAGATAGATAGATAGATAGATAGA
>BLBF01000032.1:31517125-31535654 GCA_015471245.1 Laticauda colubrina
AGATAGATAGATAGATAGATAGATAGATAGATAGATAGATAGATAGATAGATAGATAGATAGATAGACAGACCTAAGTATCCTTAAGAAAAAGAAATATGTTTATGAGTTTATATACTTCCTTGCATTTGGAAGCATAAGAAGTTGGCCACTATTGTCATCATTCATGTCTAATGGGGAAATAGCCCCTACATTCATATGTATGAAGTCAGATATGGAATGCATCTTAGTGACTGTGGGAAGCTGCTGCTGAAAACTGCCTTTTATTTTGATAATAAAATGTAGAAATAATGAGTGTGTGGAATAAAGTCACTCTTTCCCCATTTGCAGTAGTCATTTGAAGGGACATGAAAAATAACCCAGCAATCATGGAGTACATTCTTCTCTTCTAAGGTCATATGAGGCCCATTCATAATGTGTTGTACTTATAAACCAGCCTGAGATCCACTTTAGGCCTAGAATAAACCATTGGCTGTGCAAAATTAGAATACACTGAAGTGAGTTAATCTATGAAAATGTAGAATGTGTCATTTGATTTTTTTAAATGTTTTTTATTTGGGCTTTACTGGAAGAACTTCATCTCATCAGTGAGACAATTTCATCCGGCATAACAGGATTTGTCACTGTCTCTCCCAATTAACTGGAGCGGCTCCCTCTCTCACCATCTGCATGTTATTTATCCTGCTGGGCAATATTTGTATTTCCTGTTTCTGTAAGTGAGATGCCTGAAAACTCATTTTACTGAGTCCTCTTTCTTGGTTTACACTTGGCCCTTTCATTTCTCCTCAAGAAGTCTGATCCCAAACAGCTGGACACAACATGGGGCAGGCTGTGGAGCCCTTTGATGAACAAAAAGAAATGTAAAAGGAGACTTGACATTCCTCACTTCGTCTCCTACCAGGAAGTAGGGGGAAAGAAGTAAAGAGTGTTCTTTTTAGACAGCACTTGAGAGCATAACACCTAATTTGATTTGCCATATTGCTGGAAACTCTGCTTAGGTAATCCATAGATGGTAAGAGTTGACTTATCAAAAGCTCATGTCACACTGCACCAACGGATGGAAAGAGGATGTAAAATGGAGAAAAACGCTTGCCATCCGTTGGTTAACGTGATGCATCCGTTCTGTACTCACTGCGTGCGTGATTCATACATTCTATCCGTCCAGCATCCGTCTACTGAGATTTCATCCGCTCAAAAAGTTTTGAGCTGCACAAAACTTTTTGAGCGGATGAACTTTCCACCGCGTCCGTTCTACATCGCTACACATATGGGGAACAAAAGTTATACATCCGTTACACATCCGCTGTATCCGCTGCGCATCTGCTGCACATCCGCGTAACTCGCATCCGCTCCAACGGAAAACGGAAAGAGGGAGGAAGCGAAACGGATGGGGAATGTCCGCGCAGCGTTAGTAGCACGGACATAGAAGGGGTGTAAGTGGATGCAGCTCGCATATAAAGCATTAAAATGGAAAAAACGTTCGTATAGGGGACATATCTCGGATATTTAGGATGGCTGATGGATGTCTAGAGGATGCAGAAGGACACCAAGTAGAAAACCTATATTTCCTATAAAAAGGGGAAGGAAATCACCTGGATCTCACTTTCAGTCCAGCAGCCCTGGTGTGCAGACCTCTTCAGCCTTGCTCTTGCTCTTGCTCTTCCACAGCATCCAGTCATCTCCACCATGGATCGTCACACACTCCTTTTGGTAGCTGCCATCATTCTACAGCAATGCGAAGCCCTCTTCTGGCTCTTTCACCTGTTCTACATAAGGAAAAGGAGGCGTCCAAGAAGTGTGTGGGTCTAAAGATGGATCGCGAGAAGAGCTGAGTACGGACTGTATGACAAGCTGATGGTGGAGCTGAGGAATGAAGACACTCGTGCATTCCAGCACTTCATGAGGATGCCACCAGCCATGTTTGACGAAGTTGTGGAGCGGCTGAGACCCAGGTTGACCAAGGAAAACACCTACTTCCGGCCCAGCCTGGACCCTGGACTGAAGGTGGCACTGACTATCCGCCACCTGGCCTCCGGGACCACGTACAGGAACATGCAATACGCCTGGAGGGTGCCACACAACACCATCAGTATTGCAGTCAGAGAAGTGGTGCAGGCCATCATCGAAGAATACCTGGAGAAGCTCCTCCAGTGTCCCACCACTGAAGAAGGCTGGAGGAAAGTTGCAGAGCAGTGGTATCAGAAGTGGAACTTCCCCCACACCGTTGGAGCCATAGATGGGAAGCACGTGGCCTGCAAAGCTCCAGCCAACACAGGGTCCACTTATCACAACTACAAGGGCTTCTTCAGCATCATCCTCTTTGCCATGGTCGATGCTGACTACAAGTTCATGTACATCGATGCTTCAGGCAACGGGTCAGCTTCAGATGCCCAGGTATACAACGCCAGTGACCTCAAGGAGGGGCTGGAACGAAACCTCATCATGGGCTTCCCAGATCCAGACCCCCTGCCCAATGACACACAAGATGTGCCCTACTTCATCATGGGGGATGACACCTTCTCCCACAGAACCTACCTCATGAAGCCCTACACTTCCAGACGCCTCACCCGTGAAGAGAGGATCTTCAACTACAGGCTGTCCAGGGCAAGACAGGTGGTGGAGAACGCCTTTGGCATCCTGGCCAACAGGTCCCAGGTACTTCTCACCACCATGGAGCATTGCTCAGAGACCATGAGGAACATCGTGGAAGCTTGCTGCATCCTGCACAATCCCATGCACACCCTCTACCCAGTGTTGCAGAACAGGCTCGTGGACCTCCAACAAGGCAATGGGGACATGGAGCCTGGTGAATGGAGGCAAGGGCGAAACCTAATAGATACTGTGGATGTGCAAGGCCCCAACAGAGCTTCACGTGAAGGGAAGAAGCAGCACAACCTCCTGAGACACTGGTGCAACTCCCCAGCTGGAGCAGTGGAGTGGCAAGACAGGATGGTAGATGCTTAATGGATGCTTCCTTCAGCCTGTCTCATCACACTGATGAGATTGTGCCATGTATGTTGAGTGGCCCTACAATGAACAGGGCATTTAATAAAGAGTTGTGTTTATGTTGAAATGTGTTGATCAATGATTAAATTGTTATTGATAATAATGGGCCAAAGGTTTGGCACCTGGGAGGATGGACCATACAGTCCCACTATGCTTGCACTGGAGGTTTATCTATCCCACAGCTATTACCCATCCCACAGCAATTACCCATCCCACAGGTATCCCTGCCCATCCCACAGCTATCCTTACCCATCCCACAAGCATGCAAAGGCTTAAACCATTTCTAAAAGTTTCCACCAAGACTTTACTGACTAAAAGAACTGAACCAAGTGTGTGAAGCAAAGATAACCTTTATTAATAACAAACTGTAGGACTTTATTAAAAAAGCAAAATGAACCAAGAAAAGTGTCCCAAGCAAAGATAAAGTCAACAGGTAGCAACCCAGTCTCTGGAACTCTTCTCAGTCACTCTGAGGCGTGCCCATTGTCTCAGGGGTAAAGGATCCAGGTGCTGTGGAGGTGGCAGTGGCTGGAGTGCTGGTCTGAGGCACCATTGGGGTGCCTGGCCCCGAGAGGACAACAGGGGATGGTGTGTGGAGGAAGTCTCTCAGAGAGCTGGCTCAGTCCCGTGATGTTGAGAGGCCATTCCTCCAGGACATGGGATGTCAGTCCCAAGACCGATGACAGATGTTCTGAGGCCGGGCTTGGCTGTGGGGTGGAGGAAGGTGTGTAGTAGGGCTGTCTGGTCTGCAGCTGGGCGAGGTGAGGCGTCGGTGGCATCTGTGGCGTCGGTGGCATCTGTGGCATCTGTGGCGTCAGTGGCATCTGTGGCGTCGGTGGCATCGGTGGTATTGGTGGCATCCGTGGCACCTGTGGTGTGTGATGTACCTGTGCCTGGTCTGGGAAGGGCTGCCTGTGCTACTGGAACTCCTGGTAGCCGTAGCCATGATCGGTGAGGGCCTGTGGAAAGCCTTGGAAGGGCTGTGACATCACCTGGGGTGGAGGAGCAGACCTGGAGTGGGTCAGAGCAGGTTCAGCTGGGCCTGGAGGGTGGTGCAGAAGACCTGTGATCCTCTCCTTGATCACCTGGTACTGGGCTTCGGGCATTTCCATGAGGGTCTGGTTGACATAGGTGAGAAAGGGCTTTCTATTAGAGGATGGTATGTCGAAGTGTACCAGCTGAGAGAGGAGATCTACGCTGCTTTTGATGGTGTCCCTGATCTCCAAGAGGACAGTGTAGCTCTGCCCCTCCGATCTGCCTCTCTGCCTGCTTTCTGTGGAGGTGGAGCTGGGTGTGGGTGTGGGTTGGTCTCTGGTGGCAGCAGCCTCTTCTTGCTCCATCTGCGTCAGGGGCTCCTCCATGTGCTCCGGCACGTTTTAGTGCAGCTGTCAGGGGGGTCTCTGTCATGGGGCACTCCAAAGATACCTGCCTGGACACAGGAGCTGACTCTTGGCCAGAAGAGGACTGGCTGTCTGTGGGCTGCCTGAGAGAGAGGGTAGACAGAGGGGCTGCTCCTCGGTGGTGGACCTCACCCTCCAGGAAGCTGCACTTTGCCATGACATAGGTCTCCCAGTCAGTAAGCTTGACCGTGGCCTGGCCAGATTTCTTCAGACTTCTTCAGGTGCATCTTTCCATACCAGGTGTGCATGTGCTTCCACCACCCCAGGAGGACATCCGAAGTGTAGCCCAGGCTCTCTGCCTTCTTTCTCCAAGCCGCCTGCTTCTGCTTGGTGTCTCGATAGAGCCTGTGTCCCTTCCTCCACAGGTACTCGTTCTCCCTCAGCCATTCGAGCACCTCCTCCTCATGTTCCTCTGCAATGGAGTACTGTCTCCTCTCCCCCTTTTCCCACAAATGCCTCTTCCTCCCTCTGGCAGGGCCTTCTGGGTCCTCATCAGCAGGGCTTTGAGGTTCTAGGGGCTGGTCCACCACACCACCACCAGCAGCAGCAGCACCAGCAGCAGCACCAGCACCAGCACCAGCACCAGCACCAGCAGAGTCAGCACCAGCAGAAGCACCAACACCAGCAGAGTCAGCACCAGCAGCAGAAGAAGCAGTACCAGCAGCACCAGCAGCAGAAGCCCCAGCAGAAGCAGAGTCAGCTCCAGGGGTTGGGATGGTGGTCCTGTCCTTGCCAGGGCTGGCAGGAGTAGGCACAGGCTTCCTCTTCTTCCCTATGGTTGTTGGCTGAAGATGTGTCTGGCAACAGGTCTTTCCTCTGAATGGTGACCTGCTTGAGAGCTGCTTCCCTTTATATCCGCGGGGCTGACGCAATTCATCCTCCCCACATGTGCAGTGAACGCTTTGCATCCGCGAGGCATCCGCTAGGCGTCCGTGATGCATCCACTGTATCCGCTCTGCATCCGTTCCTTCCGCTGCACATCCGCTTCGCTGTTCTCCCCCGGAAGCCCTGCGGATGTGTCATCCGCTTCCATCCGCTTCCATCCGCTAGGCTTCTGTTGAGCATCTGCTTAACATCCTCGCTACGTCCTCCCCACGTCCATTCCTTTCCGTTGTTGTCCGCTCTGTTTATGCAAATTTGGGGCACTTTTGAGAGCAGATAACAACAGATGGACAATTTGCTCGTCCGCTGTGTCCTTTTTACATACGTTTTGCATCCATCAGCCGATGTGACCAAGCCTTAAGTTTGGCCCTGATCATCTATGTATTAGTTAACTAGAATTAAGTACCTCCAGAACAAGCTTTCCTGATTTAATGCTCCTGCATTTGCTCTCATAAGGAGTGTAATCACTGGGAATGACAATCCAGCACTGCCAGCTTGCATCTGATTATGTGAGGGTGATTTCATGATGTCTGCCTGCCTTTATTTTAAAAAATATTATTAGACTCAAGAGACAGTTCCATTTAACTTTGCAAACTAAATATAACAGAAGAAGCAAGAACAGATAAAGCCATGATGGTCTGTGGGGAATTTTCCAACAACTAAAAAGAGGCTATGAATACCTTTTTTAATTAAAGTTATTTATTTTATTTATTACCTTTAGTATTAGGATCCATTAAACTGCATGACTCTGATATCCCTCTGGTCTTACTTTTTGTTTAGTGTTTTGATAGACGTTACTTCTTCATCATGTACTCTGTATTTAATTATTCCCTATATTTAAGGACCTTGTTTAAGGTCATTTTTGTTTTTTCTCCTTTATGATTTGTTCTTATTTAGAATACATATACTGGATCTTTTATATTATCAATAGAGACTGGTAATTGTCTCTATAGTGCTATGCTTGGTTACATAGTCAGCTGGATGTTCAGATTGGATTTGACATGTTTATCCACCTATAGAATCCAAGAATCTGGAATAGTGTTATTATTTTCTTTTATGCTCAAGACATAAGACATTTTTACAGTTGTGCAAAATGAATGCTGCTTACTGTAACCTGGGATGTTATAATATAACAGAAATGGCAAAACTCATCCAAAGGCTCATTAATAGAATGATTTTTCCCCCTTTGACCCCTAACAATCAGCAATGTCCTATTTCCCACTGTGTGGCCTACCAAATGGTACAGGAAAGCATTTCATGGAGGTGAGTCACTGGTCCTCCATGACACATGGCTGCCTGATCTGCCTCAAATGGCCACCTCCACAGAAAGATTTTTCTGCATATACATATATACTACTTTTGATGAACAAAGTGCCACAGTTATATTATCAGTCAAATGTAGAATAATCTCAAAGGGATACATCAAAGCAACATGCTGATTTGAAGCCTAGCATAACTGATTTTTCATCTTAAATTCTAGGAAGTGATGTCCTGGAAACCTTGACATGTAATACTATGTGCTCCAAGGCATTATGAGAAATTAAAATATCACTGCTCCAAGCTATTCCTGAAAATTTCCATTGGACAAGATGCTCCTCTATTGCACTTTCCCTTGAGCTTCCTGAAATCTGGACTTGCCCTCTATCTAAGAATGTGCAGTAGCCATTACTACACCTTTCTGTGAAGAGTGTGCCATAAAGTAATGTTGGATGAAGACTTACTGCTTGTTCTGAATCCAATTGCCAACCAAAGGTCATCTAAGGCCATCCATAAAGTTGAAATGAGCCCTTATGTTGTTCACCATAAATCTGAAAGCTGAACGGAAGGAAAATTTGTTGAAGTCAGGAATAATAAAAATATATCAAAACAAGAAAATTCCAAATGATTAAAGCAATTGCAATCCACCTGGAAATTTGTCTAACATCAACCAAAAAACACTGATTAACACAACTGGCAAGAGCATGAAGTTTATTCATCCAGCTGAGCTTAGCATCCCAGAAGGCAAACTTGGCAGTTTCCTCAGGTCTCCGCTACAACCTTCATTTGCCTGATTTGATGCAACCCAGAGAATAGAAAGTATCTTATAGCAGCCAGGAGATAATACAGCTATGCTTACAAAATGCAGACTATAGTTAGAAGTATTCACCTGTTTAGAAATGCCTGCCTCAACAAGTGAACTAAAGCTGAGTAGATTCTTTTTATATATATCCTGCCTATATATAGGCACCCTGACTAAAGTACTGACAGCCAATGGCTTCCACAAAAGCAAAATCACCGGCTTGATCCACAAAAACACACTAAGACATAATGGAGACCTAGAAGATGAACAGACCTATGGAACAGCTGTCCTGCCCTAGATAAGAGGTACTACAAACAAAACCAGTAAGATACTACACAGGCATCACATCAAGACTGCTTTCAAAACAGACAAGAAAATAGCAGCCATCCTTAGAAACCCCAAAGATAAAATTGACCTGGAAAAACAAGGCATATACGAAGTCCTCTGTGCATCATGCCCGGCCACATACATTGGACAGACCAATAGAAGAATAAATACCTGCCTGCATGAACACAATTATGCAGTAAAAAAGCTGTAACACACCTCCTCACTAGTCCAACACATGAAAGCCACAGGTCATAGCATCAACTTCCATGGCACCAAAACCCTAGCCACTATAGAAAACCCCAGCCACAGAATTATCACAGAAGCCATAGAGATTGAAAAAAGACCTGAAAGCATGAATAGAAGAGATGATTCCACCAGACTGTCAATTATCTGGAAGCCTGCACTCACAAACAAAAAAATCTCCACACCACAAGCCAGGTAAACACCTGGGCACAAACAGATCCCCTCTGATATCTCCAGCTCAAACACACCCCAACCAGGCACCCAGATGAAACCTAGCGTCCTAATAAATGATAGCCATACTTTTACTCGGATCCAAGCTGCACTAAAAACCTCCAATACAGGAACACAATGTTACCAGCCAATCAAGATACAAAAAAAGCCACAAAACAGACAGAAGATATTAGAAACACCAATCAAGCAGCACACAGCAAACTCCAAGACCAATAAACACAGACCAAGACTCCCAACCAATCAGGATGAAGTAAAAAACCATTCTGGCACAGCATAGGCTAGCCCCAAATTTAAAACTGAAATGGCTGTGAAAGTCTGACTCACAGACGAACACAATACAGAAGCCTGATGATGGTAGATGAGATTCTGCCGAAACATTGCTGCAACTTTAAAAGCACTATAATGACGTGGGAAAATACCCAAACAAAGCTGAACAGCATACATGTAAGTACTCATGGAAACTTAAGAAAACATATATATGTATATATAGATACCCAAGGCAGCAAATTCCTCTGCCTATTTTCGCTACAACCACAACCCAGTGAAATAAATTGGGCTGAGAGAGAATGACTGGCTCAAAATCATCCAACTGGTGCTTTCATGCCTAAGGCAGGACTAGAATTCCCCATCTCCTGGTTTCTAGCCTAGTTTTCATATTTTTCAAGTTTCTCTTCAGCTTTAAATTAGGTTCTCAGATTCTTTGCATTGGAAAGTTTTGCAAAACTAGAATTGAGTGCTCAAGGATTATTTGGCTCATTCAAACAGGTCTGCACTTGCTAAATAGCAAGATAGGTCAAGCTTGAATATTTGTGTAACTGAAATGTATATTACTTACCTAAGCAGGTTTTTTTTTTCAGTTCTTAGAGGACCCATAGATCACATATTCTCTTCCTTCTAAATTTTCATTTCCTCCCCCCCCCCACTCCTTCAGTTATAATTATTTGCAACCAAATCTAACATGGTTTGAAAGTTTCCTACACTTTTACTGGGGGCAAAAACATTTCAGTTCAATACAGATCATAACTTCTATTCATTTCCCCAACCCCTGCCTTCTATTCCCAGTTTCTACACACACACACACACACACACACCTCATTTGGGTCATGATGAAGCACAACAACTCTTTTCAACAGTTTGGATTACACCGGCTACCAAAGCTTCTGTCAAGAACTAATTATCACTGTGCACATCTGCATTCTTTGTTTCCACAGTTTTCAGCCTGTGTGTGAAAATGGGAGTCAACTTGCAAAGGCGTAAATAGCTGTTAGGGAAGTGTGAGTTCTTCTCCAGCTTAATTTTGGATGCGGTCTGACTGGGTGAAACAGTGGCGGAGGAGCTGATCAGGGTTTCTTAATTGAGGCCATGCCCCAAATCCTGCAACTGGACCATGAGTCCAGATGGATAGAATTGGTATATAAATTCCATAAATATTAAAAAAATAAAATAAAGGAAGAGTTGTGGGAACTTTGTATCCATAGGTTTGACTGGTTGTGCCAGAAGCCATTAAGTGCAAGCAGATGTTGGTATGCATATTTGTATGCTTAAGTTTACACGATGGTCTCTTGTACTGGAGCTAGACAAAGCATTTGGAAGGGTGCTGTCTGTCCCAACTCACCATGCAAAGCATCCCTTCAAGCACAGCTTCTCATTTCTAGTCATTGTATCAAGTTTTCTTCTTTTTCTTTGTATTTACTGAAGCTTGTCATTGGGTAATATTATTTCTAGAACTTGCTGAATGTGTGCAGCCCTGCCAACTCTCACGGTTCTGCCGTGAGTCTCACGATTTTTTGTCATTTCTCATGGTCTCACAACAAGGCTCTTCAATCTCACACCGAATTTAAAACGCTTTTTTTTCCCCCAAAATTTGGGGGTCGGCTTATATGCAAGTATATACGGTAATCGTTTTTCTTCCTGTCTGTCTGTCATTTTGAAAGAGGAGTAGGCCCTGGGAACCAGACTAGTTTCCCAGTAGTCTTTGTAAGTTCAGTGCAGGAAAGCAATCGCAATCGTATAAACATGGCAAAAAGAGGTGGTGATTTTTCAATAGAAGAAAGAAAGCTGCATCTTCTTACAAGAGGGAACACAAATAAAACATTTAAATAAACTGTTAATGACTTTCCTCGATGGAAAAGGGGTTTGTTTAATCTTGATCGGAAAAAAATAGAATCTCACTATTTTTTATAGAATCTCCAGATTTTTTTTTCATGGGTCTCCAGATTTTCCTTTATCAGGGGTTGGCAGGTCTGTGTGTGTGAGGGATAGGATCTGTCTCAAGAGCAGCAATGTGAATCTGGGACCTCCATGTAAGCCTTGTCCCTGGTAGGCACACTTCAGTGGAAAGGGAAAACATGTTCCTCCCACCAATAGCATTCCATGTTTATTAAATAAACGATTGCCTTAGCTCTTGCATACATAAAAATGTGTGTGCAGCCTGTCCTCATTTAGCAACCACAGTTCATTCCAGCCAAATAATCACTAAGCAAACCACATGACACATACACACAAAGAGAGAGAGAGAGAGGGAGAGGGAGGGAGGGAGGGAGACTGCAAAGATCACTGGTTGCTGCTATCTTATTTAGATAAAATTCCCTTGTGCAGCAACACCAGCATTACTCTCACACTGATATGCATTGTGACTGGCCACAGAAATTTGGTATTAGTGCACGTACTGGTTAGAAAGTTTTTTACTACAGTGTATTATCATTGTGTTTGCAAATGTTTGCTAGTTGAGGTACTCGCTAAATGAGGACTGGCTTTAATGGGATTTGATCAAGTTCTACAAAACAAGTTCACAAAATTGAGCCTGCCAAAAATATACAGAACATATAAAAGTGTGAATGCTCGCAAAGATACATAAACACAACAGTAAATGAACACAATGAGGAGTCATACACAAAAGGGGAAAAAAACTACAACTACTTATGATCTTCACCAAATTAATATTCATCAAATAAAAGAAGATTTCTATCCAAATGTTTTATGTAGCCAGCATAATCCATTCCTGCATAAGAACATTAAAGAGGATTGATAGTATCTGCTTAAGCTTTTTTGTCCATTATTTTTGACAGGTCACATAATTTTTATTCTAGAAACCATTTTTCCAATGCCTAAATTTGTTTTGCTGTGCAGCTTATAAAGGAGTCTTTTGTGTTTAAATTTGTTTAGACTTCTATTAGGGATCTGTATTGTCAATTGCTGCCTAGTTTCCACTTTTACAGATATCGTCACCAAGGTTCCTCTTTTCCAAGGCTGTGTCAGATTTGTTCCTGCAGCTGACAACACACCTTCTGTTCATTTTTACACAAAAAAAAGGAGATACACAGAAAAAAAGTCATTGTGAGAGAACAGTTTGTGTCGTTTGTGCAACCACAAGGAGAAGCATTCAACATCATCTGAAAATGTGTGGAATTTGCAAGGAAGGATTGTCTCTCCTACTCCTAGGTAAACCTGAGGAAGAGCAAGTGGCACAGATGGTAACAATAAATGACTTTAATGCCCCACCCCCTTTTTTTTTGGCTCATCTCTTTTTATACAGGATCAAACTGTATTGTCCAGATTTTTCCCATTAAGCGAAAAGGGCATAGCATTTCTCCTTTTTCCCCCCTTTTTTTTACAAAAAGGCAACAAACTGGTAGAGTCCAGTGAAATTCCATGTATGTATTTGTGTGCATTGTGCATCTGTATGTGCCTATTTGCAGGGTACCCAGACATTCCAGGAACAGACCCTGCCATAATAGACAGAACTGCATTCATTCTGCAGTATATGATTTCTCCTTGCGTGTCCTCCAGACACGATTTTCAACAATGGTCAGTGTGTTGACACCCACTCTTATCTCTTCCTAACATTTTGCTTGCATGCTCCTGCTGCTTCCTTTTCCCCACCCTCCTAATCTGGAAGCAGAGTCCTTGGTTTGGAGTCCTCCTGTTTTGTTTCTTTAAGTGTTAACTTTGAGGGCAGTTTGGCCATTTCCCTACTTGAAGGGAAATGGAAAATGAGGAGGTGACCTGACAAGCCAAATAGATGCTGCTACTGAGCTGAAAAGTATTGTAGCATCACATTCCTACTTCTGCAAGGAAACAATGGGCAATCTTGTCTCTCCCGATTTTACAAATCTTCTCAGAGTTGTTCCAGTGAAAATAGCCTCTCTCTTTGACAGAATGCAGGCAAAGAGGCACTCCACTGTTTCTCATTCTAGATGACTGCATTCAAACAAAAGCAGGCATCTCAAGGTAACAACAGCCTTGTCTGGGCTGAAAGTAATTTCCTTAAACAAAATTGTGTTTGTGTGTGTATGTGTGTGTGCAGCATACTATCCCCTTTTGGGTTAAGCAAAGATCAG
Source organism: Laticauda colubrina (assembly GCA_015471245.1). Classification (NCBI taxonomy): domain Eukaryota; kingdom Metazoa; phylum Chordata; class Lepidosauria; order Squamata; family Elapidae; genus Laticauda; species Laticauda colubrina. The sequence goes on from BLBF01000032.1 coordinate 31,529,613, forward strand.
AAAGGGAATAAGAAATAGTAAAAAAGAGAAAATAAAAGCTTCAAAAGAAAAAAAGGAACATACAACATACTGTACAAGCAACTTATATAACATATTATCTAAAAGGCCTGTCACATAGGCCGACGGATGCAAAACGTATGTAAAAAGGACACAGCGGATGAGAAAATTTTCCATCCGTTGTTATCCGCTCTCAAAAGTGCCCCAAATTTGCATAAAGAGAATGGACAACAACGGAAAGGAACGGACGGGGAGAGGATGTAGCGAGGATGTACGGAAGCCTAGCAGCTGGAAGTGGATGGAAGCGGATGGAACATCCACAGGGCTTCCGGGGGAGCACAGCGAAGCAGACGCGCAACGGAAGGAACGGATGCAGAGCGGATGCCTAGCGGATGAAGCGGATGCAGAGCGGAAGCCTAGGGGATGCCTAGTGGATGCCTAGCAGATGCAAAGCATTCACTATGTATGCGGGGAGGATGCATTGCATCAGCCCCGCGGATATAAAAGGATGCAGCTCGCAAGCAGGTCACCATTCAGAGGAAAGACCTGCTGCCAGACACATCTCCAGCCAACAACCATGGGGAAGAAGAGGAAGCCTGTGCCTACTCCTGCCAGCCCTGGCAAGAAGGACAGGGCCACCATCCCACCCCCTGGCCCTGACTCTGCTTCTGCTGGAGCTTCTGCTGCTCGGGATGACTCTTCTGGTGCTGGGGCTTCTGCTGGCACTGCTCCTGGTGCTGGGGCTTCTGCTGCTGCTTACTCTGCTGGCGCTGCTCCTGGTGCTAGGGCTTCTGCTGCTGCTTACTCTGCTGGCGCTGCTCCTGGTTCTGGTGCTTCTGCTGGTGCTTAATCTGCTGGTGCTGCTGCTGGTCCTGCTGGTGTTCCTGGTCCTGCTGGTGCTGCTCGTCCTGCTGGTGCTCCTGATGGTCCTGGTCCTGCTGGTCCTGCTGGTCCTGCTGGTGCTTACTCTGCTGATGATGATCCTGGTCCTGCTGGTGCTGCTGGTGCTGCTAGTGCTTACTCTGCTGATGATGATCCTGGTCCTGCTGGTGCTGCTGGTGCTGCTGGTCATGCTGGTGCTGCTGGTCGTGCTGGTGCTGCTGGTGCTGCTGGTGCTGCTGGTGCTGCTGGTGCTGCTGGTGCTGCTGGTGCTGCTTTTGCTGATACTGTTGTTGTTGCTGCTGCTGGTGGTGGTGGTATGGAGGAGCAGCCCCTAGAACCTCGAAGCCCCTCTGATGAGGGTCCACATGGCCCTGCCAGAGGGAGGAAGAGGCATACGTGAGACCAGGAGAGGAGGCAATACTCCATCGAGGAGGAACATGAGGATGAGGTTCTTGAATGGCTGAGGGAGAACAAGTACCTATGGTGGAAAGGACACAGGCTCTATCGAGACACCAAGAGGAAGCAGGCTGCTTGGAGAGAGAAGGTGGAGAGCCTGGGCTACACTTCGGAGGTGCTCCTCGGCTGGTGGAAGTACATGCACACCTGGTATGGGAAGCTGCACCTGAAGAACTCTGGCCAGGCCACGGTCAAGCTCACTGACCAGCCGACCTACGTGATGGCCAAGTGCAGCTTCTTGGAGGGTGAGATCTGCCACCGAGGAGCAGCCCCTCTGACAACCCTCTCTCTCAGGCAGCCCACAGAGAGCCAGTCCTCTTCCGGCAGGAAGTCAGCTCCTGTCTCCAGGCAGGTATCTGTGGAGCATCCCACGACCGAGACCCCCCCCCCCGACAGCTGCACTCCCCGTGGCGGAGTGCATGGAGGACCCCCTGATGCAGTGGGAGCAAGGAGAGGGCACTTCCACCAGAGACCAACCCACATCCACCCCCAGCTCCACCTCCACAGAAAGCAGGCAGAGAGCCAGACCGGAGGGGCAGAGCCACACTGTCCTGCTGGAGATCAGGGACACCATCAAAAGCACCATCAAAAGCTCTCTCAGCTGGTACACATTGACATACCATCCTCAAACTGCAAGCCCTTCCTCACCTACGGCAACCAGACCCTCACAGACATGTCCGAATCACAGTACCAGGTGATAAAGGAGAGGATCACTGGTCTTCTGCACAACCCTCCAGGCCCAGCTGAACCTGCTCCGACCCAATCCAGGCCTGCTCCTCCACCCCAGGTGATGTCACAGCCCTTCCAAGGCTTTCCACAGGCCCTCACCTACCAAGTTTATAGCTACCAGGAGTTCCAGCAGCAGAGGCAGCCCTTCCCAGTCCAGCCACAGGTTCATCGAATCCCACCGATGCCACCGGTTCCACTGATGCCACCGATGCCACCCATGCCACTGATGCCACCGATGCCACCGTTGTCACCCATGCCACCAATGCCACCCACGCCAGTCCTCACCCAGCTGCAGACCAGACAGCCCCACTACACTGCTCCTTCCTCCACCCCACAACCAAGCCTGGCCTCAGTACATCTGTCATCGGTACTGGAGCTGACATCACATGGCATGGAGGAAGGAGCTCTCAACATCACGGGGTTGAGCCAGTTGTCTGAGAGCTTCCTCAACACACCATCCCCTGTTGTCCTCTCGGGGCCAGGCACCCCAGTGGCGCTTCAGACCAGCACTCCAGAAGCAGCCACCTCCACAGCACCTGGACCCTTCACCCCTGAGATTGGGCACACCTCCGAGTGACCAAGAGGAGTGCCAGAGACTGGGTGGCTACCTGTTGACTTTATTTGGACACTTGACTTGGGTCATTTTTCTTTTACAGCTTGTTATTAATAAAGATTATCTTTGCTCCACAAACTTGCTTCATTTATTTTACTAAATAAAGTCTTGGTGGAAACTTTTAGAAATGGTTTAAGTCTTTGTATGCTTGTGGGATGGGTTAAGATAGCAGTGGGATGGGCAGAGATACCTTTGGGATGGGTAATAGCTGTGGGATGGGCAGGGATACCTTTGGGATGGGTTAAGAGAGCAGTGGAATGGGCAGAGATACCTTTGGGATGGGTAATAGCTGTGGGATGGGTAGGGATACCTTTGGGATAGGTTAAGATAGCAGTGGGATGGGCAGAGATACCTTTGGGATGAGTAATAGCTATGCGATGGGTTAGGATACCTGTGGGATGGGTAAGGATAGCAGTGGGATAGAGAAGCCTCCAGTGCAAGCATAGTGGGACTGTATGGTCCACCCTCCCAGGTGCCACACCTTTGGCCCTTCATTATCAATAACAATGTGAGCATTCATCCACACATGTCAACATAAACACAACTCTTTATTAAATGCCCTGTTCATTGTAGGCCCACCCAACATACATGGCCCAATCTCATCCGTGTGATGAGACAGGCTGAAGGAAGCATCCATTAATCATCTACCATCCTGTCTTGCCACTCCATTGCTCCAGCTGGGGGAGTTGCACCAGTGTCTCAGGAGGTTGCGCTGCTTCTTCCCTTCACGTGAGGCTCCCTTGGGGCCTTGCACATCCTCAGTGTCTATCAGGTTCCGCCCTTGCCTCCATTCCCCAGCCTCCATGTCCCCATTGCCTTGTTTGAGGTCCACGAGCCTGTTCTGCAACACTGGGTAGCGGGTGTGCATGAGATTGTGCAGGATGCAGCAAGCTTCCACGATCCTCCTCACGGTCTCTGGGCGATGCTGCATGGTGGTGAGAAGTACCTGGAACCTGTTGGCCAGGATGCCAAAGGCGTTCTCCACCACCCGCCTTGCCCTGGACAGCCTGTAGTTGAAGATCCTCTTTTTACGGGTGAGGCATCTGGAGGTATAGGGCTTCATGAGGTAGGTTCTGTGGGAGAAGGCGTCATCCCCCACGATGAAGTAGGGCACATCTTGTGTGTCTTTGGGCAGGGGGTCTGGATCTGGGAAGCCCATGATGAGGTTGCATTCCAGCCCCTCCTTGAGGTTACTGGCATTGTATACCTGGTCATCTGAAGCTGACCCGTTGCCTGAAGCATCGATGTACATGAACTTGTAGTCAGCATTGACCATGGCGAAGAGGATGATGCTGAAAAAGCCCTTGTAGTTGAAATAAGTGGAGCCCGACTTGGCTGGAGCTTTGCAGGCCACGTGCTTGCGATCTATGGCACCAACGGTGTGGGGGAAGTTCCACTTCTGATACCACTGCTCTGCAACTTTCTTCCAGCCTTCTTCAGTGGAGGGGCATTGGAGGAGCTCCTTCAGGTATTCTTCGATGATGGCCTGCACCACTTCTCTGACCACAATGCTGATGGTGTTGTGTGGCACCCTCCAGCCGTACTGCATGCTCCTGTAGGTGGTCCCTGAGGCCAGGTGGCGCAGAGTCAGTGCCACCTTGAGCCCAGGGTTCAGGCTGGGCCAGAAGTTGGTGCTCTGCTTGGTCAACCTGGGTGTCAGCCGCTGCACAACTTCGTCAAACATGGCTGGAGGCATCTTCATAAAGTTCTGGAATGCACAAGTGTCTTCGTTCCTGAGCTCCACCATCAGCTTGTTGTACAGTCCGTACTCTGCTCTTCTCCCGATCCATCTTCGCACCCAGATGCTTCTTGGCTGCCTCCTTTTCTTCGCGTAGAACAGGTGAAAGAGCCTGTAGATGGCTTCGCATTGTTTCAGAACGATGGTGGCTACCAAAAGGACTGTGTTACGATCCATGGTGGACATGACTGGATGCTGTGGAAGAACAAGAGGCAGATGAAGGCTGCAGAGGTCTGCACAGCAGGGGTGCTGGAGTGGAAGTGATATCCAGGTGAGTTGCTCCCCCTTTTTATGGGCAATGTAGGTTTTCCACTATGTGTCCTTTTGCATCCTTTAGGCATCCTCTAGACATCCTTAATATCCGAGATAGATCCCCTCGGCGAACGCTTTTTCCATTTTAAATGCTTTGTATGCAAGCTGCATCTGCTTTCATCCTTTCTCCGTCTGTGCTACTAACGCTGCGCGTCCATTCCGCATCCGTTTGGCTTCCTCCCTGTGTCCACGTTCCCCTGGAGTGGATTTGAGTTGCACGGATGCACAGCGGATGTCTAGTGGATGTAGCGGACGCGTAACGGATGCCGACGGATGCAGAACGGATGTTCCCCGTGTGCGTAGCGGATGCAGAACGGACGTGTTGGATACATTTTCCACTCAAAAAGTTTTGAGCAGCTCAAAACTTTTTGAGAGGATGAAACCTCAGTCGATGGATGCTGGACGGATAGAGAGGAAGAAAAACGGACGCAGTGAGTACAGAACGGATGCATCGCGTTAACCAATGGATGGCAAGTGTTTCTCTCCGTTTTACATCCTCTTTCCACCCGTTGGTGCAGTGTGACATGGGCTTTAGTGAAGAAGCAGTCTAGGTCTAGGAAACATCTAAAGTAGGGCTCTCAAATTCCTTGCCCATGGGATGCATCATGCGCTGACCACACCCATGCCTGGTTTCGTGAAGGGAGGAAAAGTCCCAATACATCATGTGATGACAATGTGACATAAGTTTGACACCCCTGATCTAAAGGAACCAATGTAGTTGAGTAGACAGCTTGTAAAGAATCTTTGAAGATGCTAACAGCAAGTTGAAGGAAAAGCTAACAACAAGGAAATCTACAAAGCTTCAGTTGAAATCACACATATGTCTTAAGAAAGCCAAGCCCTCTGTGTTCAACTTTATTTTGTTTCTCTTGACATAACTAGCTCTCACTTTCATATAACAAAATGTGAGAGGCACACACACCCTTCAACATTCATCCCTCACAGCCAAAATATCCTATCCCTTCCCTTTCTGCCAGTACATACCCCTCTTAAAAATTGTCACCCATTTTCCCATCATATTTCAAGTGAATCTGAAAACTTACATCAAAATAAGTCATTTTATAGGAGGCCTGGAAATGACACAACATTTTATGGAAACAAGTAGGTGATCAAAGATAATTAATTCATGTAAAGGAGAGGTAGAAGTTACAGAAGGGCTGGAACAGATGCTCAGGTCACACATGAATGTAATATAACATATATAATATGGTATGGCATTGCACAGTACGGTATGGTACAATGAAATAGATTAGAATAGAATAGAATTTAATAGAATAGAATAGAATAGAATAGAATAGAATAGAATAGAATAGAA
>BLBF01000032.1:31540654-31565392 GCA_015471245.1 Laticauda colubrina
CTTCCCTTTATATCCGGGGGGCTTGCGCAATGCATCCCCCCCGCGTGTGCAATTAACACCAGGCATCCGTTAGACTTCCGCTTTGCATCTGCTAGGCTTCCGCTCTGCATCCGCTTTATCCGCTGTGCATCCGCTCTGCATCCACTTCATCCGTTCCACGTCTGCTTTGCTGAGGCCCCCCGGAAGCCCTGCGGATGTGCCATCCGCTCCCATCCGCTTCCATCCGCTAGGCTTCCATTCTGCATCCGCTTTCCATCCACCCTGCATCCTCCCTGCGTCCGTGTTATCCGCTCCGGTTATGCAAATTTTTGCCCCTTTTGAGAGCGGATAACAACGGATGGAACATTTCGCTCGTCCGTTTTGTCCGTTTTGCATCCGTTGGGCAGTGTGACAGGGCCTTTAACTCTTTACATTAAATCAATAGGTAGGCAATCTTTTTATTTGCTGAGCAACTCGAGGCTCGTGCTTTTCTATCCCCTTAGGCCCTTCCAATTTCATCCAAACAAGTGCCACCCCTCTAAGCCCTAATGCTCCATAAGGCTGTACAGCTTACAATCCAACACTCTACAGAAGTGATCCAAAAGGGAAACACCCCATTCCCTACCTAAATGTATTATGTAGTCTTGCACAGTTGAATCATTGCCTCATTCACTAGTCCTTAGCCATCACCCCAAAATTCACCCCACCCCAGGCAACCACAGAAAATTTTCCTAGCCTAGTCTGCATGCATGCAACAACTGAAGAGGAAAAAGAATGTGAGTCAGTTCTCAGATTTTGTCTGGCTCTGACCCAAGTACAGTAGCTTAAAAATAAAACAACCTACTGTGCATGGCCTTTGCTTGATTTTTTTTTTTTAATGTGGGTTAGGTAATAAATCTTATTACTCCTGGTGGAGTTAAAAACTCAACACAAACTGCACATGAGATCACCATGATAAGAAAGGTCGCACAAACAAGACTCAACAAAAGAAAGCTTCCAGATGGTTTGCATTTGTTCTACTTATAAGCTGGGAGGGGAACAACATAATTTGCAAGTATACATGCATAGATAGGGTGCCATATGGGCACAAAGAGACAGTACAAATCACAAAAATAAGTAAAATGAATAGAACCACACATCCACCCTGACTTCATTTGGGATTTCCTTTAGATGCCATTAAAAGTGGCAAATCCCAGGGTGGCTGGGGGCTTGAGGCCAAGAGGGAAGTGGTCATTTCACTGGTTTTATCTTTGTTTCAGGTGTACGTAATTGTCTACTTGTGAGGTGTCTGTGATTTTTGAGGGGGTTTCTGGGTTTCCCAATCCATTTTATCATTCTGGAATATTCTTAATTTTGTGCAAGTGGTGCTGACCTTTCAACATGCAGGATATGATAACATCATCGCAAGGTTGCCAAAAGCCAACACATACAGCCCTGCTGTACCATCCCAAAACTGTAATTCTCTAAGGCTGACACAATGATGTCACACAATCCTCCAATTCACCAGGGTATTATCATCAGAAGTTTCAGGCTGAAAGAATAAACTAGACAGGTTGCCTTTTGCAATTTTTCAAGCAGTACAGAGAGTGCTGAGGGAAATGAATTCTATGTTTTGTTATACAGGTAGTTCTCAGCTTACCACAGTTCATTTAATGACTGTTTGAAGTTACATCACTGAAAAAAGCGACTTATGACCACTTTTCACACTTATAACCAATACAGTATCCCCATGATCATGCGATCAAGATTCAAATGTTGACAACTGACTGATATTTATGACAGTTGCAGCATCTTGGAGTCATGTGGTCTCCTTTTGCAACCTTCTGACGAGCAACGTCAATGGGGAAACCAGATTCACTCAACAACCTCATGGTACTAATTTAACAAGTACAGTGATTCACTTAACAGCTTTGGCAAGAAAGGCCAGAAAATGGGGCAAAGCTCACTTAACAGATGTCTTACTTAGCAACAGAAATGTTGGGCTCAATTGTGGTCATAAGTCTGAGACTACTTGGGATTGACTAAAAACACTCAAACTAAAAATCTGCTTTTCAGGATTGGCAGAGAAGAGAGAATTCAACCCTCCAATGCCAATAGCTAATATTTGTAGCTCGTAGTTGACATGAGGGGTCCTTGGTGCTCTCTGAACATGCTTGTTTTCTTGTAGATTTTTCATTACCGTAACTAAATAACATCATCAGTGCTAGTAAGAAGTGCATTCCTTACTAGCACTGATGATGTTACCTAATTAGGGTAATGAGATGACTGCAAGAAAACAAGAGCGCTCAGAAAACACCAAGGACCTCTCTCTAATGGGGAAGAGAATGGAGGGGCATCCTTGAAACCTGTAAGCATCACTTTCACACCTAGCTGTAATACCTAGATCAGTGGTGGGATTCAATTTTTTTTTACTACCAGTTCTGTGGACATGGCGGGGGAAGGATAGTGTAAAATCTCCAAGCAGAAGTGGTATTTGCTGGTTCTCCAAACTACTCAAAATGTCCGCTACCAGTTCTCTCCAGAGCAGGTCAGAACCTGCTGAATGCTACCTCTGAATCTAGATGGTCACTAGAGGTCAAAGAGGAACCTTTTGTTACTCTCTAGAGGCTGTTCAGACTTTTACAGCCCAGCTCCAGTTGCCCTGCTGATAATTCACCAATAACTCCAGTTTGTTCATTTCAGTCAGCAGCCAGGATTACTTGCAGTAAATCTATCAATAGCTACATTTAGTCCAAAACAACCTTTATAGTGACTGTCCTGCTTTGATCAAAATGCTTGGCATGAAATCCTGTTAAGGCCTCATGGCCTTATTAGGTTTCAGGAGGCAATGTTTTTGTCTTTCTTTTCCGGTTGCTATCTTTGGTTTGATTTCCCTAAACAATTCTCAGGGTGGTTTTTTTTTTCCCTTGTTTAGTTTACTTATTCCACAAACAAACATACAAAGGGCATTTTAATTAATGAGTTCTGGCTTTTAAAAAAAAAATATTCCTTTCTCAACATGAAGCACAAACTCACTTCACCACCAGTCCAGTTTTTATAAGAATGGGTCATAATTGCCTGACCAGATTCCATCAGGTATAAAGTAAACAGAGATTGCAAACAGGGCCAAATAAACTTGTACTGATTCTGGGATTTTTCCATAGATTTGTTTCAGATTCCTGCCTTACACTGAGGAGAGGACTTCTAAGCTTTTAAGGATTGGCTCCTGCAGCAAATCTTCTGGCAAACTCCTGAGTTAAAATGATTCATTGCATAAAAACAAGAGTCTTTAAATTTGGCAAGTTTAAGACTTGTGGACTTCAACTCCCAGAATTCCTAAGCTAACATGACTGGAGGAGGAATTCTGGGAGTTGAAGTCCACAAGTCTTAAACTTGCCAAGTTTGAAGACCCCTGCATAAAAGGGAAGGAAGGAATGTATGGTTTGTAGTTGTTAGATGCGTAGTTAATCCTCATTTAGTAACCTTATGATGGTGGGAGGAAAGTAACTTTGGGACCAATCCTCACATTTATGACCTTCTTAGATTTGTAAAGCAAGAAAAGCTGAGGTGAGATTATAACCTCGGTCATGGTTTCATTTAGCCACAACTTTATTCACAATTGAATTGCTTTTGTGATCACTAAATTGTGGTTGTATGTTTCAGCAAATCAAGACAATTTGCAAAGTTTAGTTTTATGTACCAACTCACCACCTTGAGTACAAAGCTAGGACTTCTGGACAAGGAGGAGTGGCTAACCTTTTCGAAAAGAAAGATGAGATCTTGGTGGGGTTAAATGCAACTGCCTGCATCTGGGGAGGAAAAATGGAAGGGAGAAGCCTAGATGAAGAGCACCAGTGTTGAGCATTTAAGATTTTTAGCTCATCTCAAGTTGAACAGTAATTTCTATAAGTTAGACCAGAGTTAGAAACAAATATTATGTAGACCTAAAGCTACAGCACTTTTTTGTTAAAGCAGCAATAATAACAGAATAATGCAAGTCTGGATGTGTATCCCTTTTTCCCTCTTTTATCTTCATGGGAATGGGAGTGGAGAAGTGCTGCCTGAGGCTTTTTCATAAACCGTTCCTTTGGTCTGGGCTCAGGCCTCATTTATCTGATCATTGCCTTGGTAGGAGATTTTCTCTCTGTTCTTCATCCTCTATACCAGGGTGTCAAACTCGCAATGATACATTGTCATCTTGTAATGTACTGCAACTTTTTCCCCCTTCACTAAAATGGAGATGGGCCTGGCCAGCACGTGATACATCCTGCCCATGGGCTATGTGTTGGACGCCCCTGCTCTATATTCACTACCTCCAAGAACTAAGAGCACAAGGTAACTGCTAAACAGACAACTCCTATTTGGAGATATACTAACATAAATACAGTCCAGATCATGGAAAGTCATGATCTAACTTGAAAGGACCCCACTAGGAATACTGTGTCCAGTTCTGGTCTTTACAGTCTAAAAGGGGCTTCAACATCTGGAGGAAGTTGAGATAGTAAGAGAACTAATAACCAACTTCTGGCAAAAGTAAATAAAGAAATTATTTGGGCAAGTTGGGCAAGTTCCTCCTCTCTGCCCTTCCCCCCTCCCCTCACTACCTCATGTTGTTCACAATGCAAGCTATGCAAGCCTTCCCGCAGGCCATATGGACAGCGCAGCCTTGTGTTCCCATGCAGCCTGGATTAATTGCTTTGGGGGGGCTGTCTGGGGGTGACATTTCTCTGTGGACCACCAAAATAGTCTCGCAGTCCATCAGTGGGCCACGGCCCACTGGTTGGCAACCACTGACCTAAAGCATCTCCATCATAAATTCACTATTGCCCACCTGATACTAATATGTAATGATCACATGGTCATTACTTTTGAGTAAATATGTTTTTTCCTATCTGCTGCCTTCCAGATGCAGTAGACTTTGAACTTCTTGAGGATTGTGGAAATTGGTATCCAAGACAATTGAAGTTCATCAGTTAGAGGAAGATTGTGACAGATTGCTGTGATTCACCCCAGTCTCTTGCAGACTGTGGATTTTTCAACCATATGGGTCCATTATTGTGTCCATTTTTCTTTACTTGAATTGAGCTGTGAGTCAACAGATCCAATGTATTGTATTACTTGTATCACACCACATTGTACATGTATGCATACACACACCTAGAAAAGTGCTTTACTGTCATATTTTAAGGTTGAAGATCTAACTTTCTTAAGGAAGTCTAATTTTAGCATCCCTTGTTTTCTCTCGTGAAAGGAGAATTAGTATCTTGCAGCACATTTTCCCAGCAAACCCTTAAGCCCCTAACCTTATCAATTCAGTTTTACAACATTATTTTATTTATCTTGCAACAGTGATAGCTTTGGAGAGAGAGCTCTGCCTTGATCTTGCAATTCAGAGTTTGAAACATTTGTGTTACATTTAGGAGGCACTATTACAGCACTGTTCAGCTGCTTTGATCTTTTTGCCAATTGCAACTGTTTACAAAACTCCAAGAAGAAATTAACATTTTGCAACATGTGATGTGAAAACTAAACAGAACAAAGGTAAAGAGACTGAATTTCAGAGCAGCAGGGAAGTAAATCAGCTGTCAGAGTTGATTTTTTTTTTTAAGTTTGTAATCTCACCAAACTGAAGAGTCAGCTTTTCTTATGCATCTCAGAAAAAAATTGGCTGCAATTTGTACCTATTAAGATTTCAGAAGGCAACTCAAAAATACCAACTTTTTTGGGTGCAGCCAGAAATGATGCACCCAAAAACCACATCGTTTTTGTGTTTATGGACCCAGGGAAGTACAATTGAACTAAGTATAACTGAACTAACCAATCTAAGAGTATCACTAAGTGTAATCAAACTCAATAAAACCTATGACTAATTCTCATCCCAACACTGACTTTAAACCTCAGACTGTAGCACCTGATCTAATTTTAGGACTCTTTTTTTTCTCCCCACCACCTGCTTTTTATAACATCTTCCTGATGTAGTGTTTGTGCCATTTGATTTGGCACAATAAAAACACTGTTGTCTTATTACAGATGTTGAATTCTTTGTCATTTTCATGTTCTCACACTATTTTTTAAGGTTATCAAAAGGGATGATCAATCCTCTTTCCACTGTATGTATAAATGGATACTATTTCTCCAGCATCCACAGCAGTGTTTAGCTTTTGCAAGCTTTGATAAAGAAGGATTTCCCCAAAACTCTCTTCAGCCAATATTTATGTATTCCAAACAACTGATATTTTGCCTTCAGGGTCTTATTCAAATGTCCATCTAAGCATTGTTAAAACTAAATTGTTTAGGAAATACAAATTACAAGAATATATGAGAAATTTCAATATGTTATTTAAAATAAGGAACACCTCCAGGGAAAAGCTACTGGAGTGCCTCAGATCTATTAGCTAGAACAAAATCTGTCTTTCCACTTCCTAAAGAAAAATGTGCAATAGCCATCAAATTGTTGCCTGGACTTTTTTAGATTGTCAGCATAACTCCTGTGACCTGAAGGGACTGTTTGTTATTTCCATTTATTCAATATCATGGTCAGATTACAGTCAAGCTGAAAGAAGCCAGTGAAAGTTATCAGATCAGTATCAGATTTCAGATATCTTAGAGATTCTTACAGATAGATCCTATTGAAGGAAATGGCTTCTGATAGGATTTTTTCCCAGGAAAGAAACTAAAGCCAAAAAAAAAAAAAAAAACCCTTCAGAGGGTTGATTTTGAGGTTGGGAAGCTTCTTTGATGTTCTTTTCAGCGAGCCTATCCCATGAAAGGAATACACTTGCAAAGGAGATGAAATTAGTTTTCTTTTGACAGCTCTACCTCCAGATTTCCCACAACCACAGTTGGCTTAACACAATCCCATCACTTAAGTGAACCAGGGGGTTGGCACCTTGTTTACCATTTGTCCCTCTTAATTTTCAAAATGGGCACAGTGGGGAGACTAGAGAGAAAGCCTCATTTGGGACCTCCCAGCAAATAAAGAGGCAAGACATGGTACATTTGGGTGAAACATTTATTTACTAAAAACAAAACCTTTAGCAATCTAATAATGCAGGAATATGCTTAAAGGCCAAAATCACCTAATGATTTGGACTATTTAAGCCTAACTTGATCCCGCATTTTCTCGTATCTACCATCTCCACCAAAGCATACCTGCATAGATATCAAAGGAGATTTTCCTGAGTTGCTCCTTTCCTGGTCTCATAACTCTGGGTGGACTTTCAAGAAGCTCCCACCCTCAAACATCTTAAACATGCCTCCTGGCCTCTGAATTTACTTTTCCTCAATTCCTCTGCAGTTATGACCAACCTCAACTCATTTCATGGCCTCCACAATACTAACCCCACCATAATTCAATACCACCAAAAGTTTGAGGTCAAACCCAATAAGTTTATTTTGCACATTAATGTGTTGAGAAGCAAAAAATATATATTTTGAGTGTGCTTATATATTTCCCAGGAACAACCTGTCCACACTTTAATTGCAGCAATAAGGCAACCTTAAAATAAATAAAGAGAATTGACTGGAAACAAAATAAGTTTTCAGAACCTGTAGACTTTATCCTACTCAGTGCTGGGATGTGTTATCAAACCCTGTGGCCTAAATCTTTCCCAGTCTGGCTACCATTGCCTCTCTTACTGCAAATCTGGCAAAGCAGGCATGACACCATGCAAAGTTAGGTGAATGTTTGTGAAAACACTTACAGAGTAGAGCAGGAATAGGTAACTTTGGACTCTGTACAATCTGTGGACTTCAAGTCCCAGAATTCCTGACCCAGTTCAGGAATTCTGGGAGTGGAAGTTCACCGGTCATAAAGGATCCATAATTGCCCACCCCGGAATAGAGGATGTTTGCAGTCCACTTCACTCACCTATCTATGTGTAAATGGATGAATAGCAGAATACACATTGATAACCCTCCCTGTAGAAAAATGATAAACCTGCCCCTATGCCAGACAAAAACATATTCAAAAATATTACACCAGTGTGCTTATTCTTATGGTTGCAAGCATTATGTGTCTCTTTGGAAATTTTTTTCAAATCCGTTCCTTCAAGAAAGAAAGAAATATTTTGGAAAGTTACAAAAAGGAGTTTGCAGCATGGCATAAAACAGTATTTGTCATTTCATCCTTGACATTACATAATTTCCTCTGCACTTAATGATTCTTCTGGCTTCCCCATTTGCTAATCCATTCAGTCCATATGTATATACGGATATTATCTTTATCTTTATTATCTTTATCTTCAGGATATTTTCTTTGTCTCATTACCCTTGATAAGATGCACATTTCAAATTTTCAGGATTAGCATATTTTCAGGGCAGTTCATCCATAAAAATACCACTAAACGTATTATGTCTATTCACTGAATACAATTCCAGTCAATCACAGAGGGTTTTTTTTCACCTAACAAGGAATATGTATTTCAGCTAAGGACAAGCATGGTTCTAACAGCTGTATTTTATATTTTCAAATAGGGGAAGAAATCATCATTATTAATTAGCTTCTTCTCAGCCACCCATGGGAGATTTCCAGGTACAACCTGAAAGCTGAACAGCATTTGACACAACTGAATTTGAATGTCTGCAAATGTTCCTCTGCCTTGAACCTTAACTACAATTTACTTTTTCATCCTCTTTATTTTCCTTTTATCACTTTGCATGACAAAACATTTTGGGAAATTCCAAAGCTGGCATGTTGGTTTCTAACTTTGGGGCACTAATGTGGAATCAGAATGGTTCTCTGAGTTGTATTCCTGACAGGTCAATGGGTATCATAAGTAAACAGGACCTTATGAACCTGGGACATATTCTGCATTGTAACCAGTGTTGCAGAAGGACTGACAACGCCCTCCATTACCGTATTCCCCACCAAGACTATTTCATATATGCATAATAATGTATGTCAGTTTTTCTTCTGCCTCACAGAATAGATAGGAAAGGAAGGAAAACATTCAAACCATATTCTTTTCAATAAAAACTCTGAGGTACATGTTCATTGAGGTTTTATTTAATTCTCCAGTTAAACACTTCATCTTCAGAAGTTGCCCATCTTCAGAAGTTAGGTGAGAAATTGTAGCTCATTAGCAGAACATAATGTTTTGCATACAAGAGGTCCCAGTTGGAGTCCCCAACATCTCCAGCTAGCACTGAAAGGAGTCACAGCTGTAATCTTTGACAGTTGCCACCACTCAATTTGTACAATACTGTCCTAGATGGATCCATCCAAAATTGAAAATGAAGCCCATGGATATTAATCAAAAGAATAAAAACACTCTCCAGCTTTTTGTTTTGCATTATCCATGTTCATACCTGTACATAAAAGAGGAGTTCAGAGATAATTATCTGACAATTCACTTCCTTCAGTGAGGACCCTATTCTCTCTGTTCCTTCTCTGATACTTTTAGATCCTGTCAAAAGCCATTCAACATACTGGAAAAGGAATCTTAAAATCTATAATTTTATATTATTTTGAAAGCGAAAACAAAAAGCAAGATAACACATCCAAGGTCATTTGATATATTTAACAGAATCAAGAAGTTGGGGTTTTGGGGGGAGGGAGGGTTGAGCTATATCACTTCTGGTTGTAGTTGTTTGCATTTAAAACCTACTATATGCCTACAAAGCTAACATGACAGGGAAAATGTTTTTCTGAAATGTGCTTTTCTAAATTTGGAAAGGCAGTGTTTATTCTCAATGGTATATTTAAAATTTAAACTTTCTATTTTTACCCTAAAATGGAACAGTCCAGGGCAAACTTATCTCTTCATTCTTTTACATGTATGTGTCACAGTGATGAGTAGTAATATGTCCAGCCATGTTTTACTAACTGATAAGAATAGTTTGTTTTATCTTGTATAAAGAAAACTGGCAACTACATTATAAATATTTTAAATCTATAATTCTATCCCCGCAATTCAGATTCAGAATAAACTGTAGAATCTAAAAGAAACTGCATATTGAATAATAATAGGATAGTATGAACACAATTGAATATCTTAATTACTTTTTTAATTCAGAAAGAATATTTTAATGTTTAAATCAACTTTTCCGTTTGAAGCACTTCTTGTAAATTTAATTGCAACAAAAATTTTACAGTAAAAAAGATTTTTGATTTTTTTTAAAAAAACCATTGTCTATATAAATGTACAACTTCTTGTCCGGTTTTATATTGCCTCTTAGTTATTAATAATAAAAGATGCACCTTTAAAAGCTTTATATAAAAATTCTTGATCAGCAGATCAATTCAATGAAATCATTAAGAGACTCAAAGCATTTTTCTGCATGACTTCAAACTTTATTCAGTCTTTTTATGACATAAAAGGACTGAATAAAGTGAATAAAGTACAAAGTATAGGCAAGTTGAATAATGACCCAATCCCTACAAAGAAAACATTTTTATCAATGCAAGCATGATACTGCTTCCCAACCTCTGTTAAAATTGTGTATTAAGCAGCAGGAATTTTACATTTTACATATTGTGGGAGAAGAAAGAGAGGAAAGGGAGAGGAAGATGAAAATAAAGCTAGATTTTGCTGATGAACCATTTATGTATTTTTTTTTTTAAAGAATAGTTTTGAATTGAGGGCCTTTACTTGACAGGACAAGCATGGAGCAAAGAACCAAGTACAATTACTGTCTGTTTGAAGAAGCTGTCTTCATGCATAGGAAGAAATAGGCTTGCAGGCTGAAGTTTTCTGTCCATGGTGCCAGTTCTCCATTGCAGTGAATATTTAAATTCTAAATTTTAGGGGGCACAATCATTTCTTCCCATAGAACAAGGAAAATGAAAGAATTAGAAATTGCCAAATGAACCATGCCTCAAAGTGACATGATTAAAAAAAAGTAAGAAAATCTGGGGTGTAGGATTGAAGCATTTCTTAAACAGGACCTGTTCTACAGAGCATGAGGATAAACAGACCAGATATGCAACAAGCTCCCAAGTGCATTCCCTTCAAAACGAACCCCCCCCCAATTTCATGCAACTTATTCATAGTTCTACTGTTTCACTTAACATTACAAAAAGCTATGGCAAATTTTCAAAACTTTTCAAAACACAGGTCTGCAAATAGCCAGCACAAGCCTCTACAAGTCCATTTAAAAGTCCATGTAATTTTCATTAGAAGAACCACCAGCTGTGTATGCAGCATTGTGTTTCAGAACATAATGAAATGCTTTTTTCCCCCCTTCCTAGCATAATTCCTATATAACATAGACATTGTTGCAGTGGATAACCAAGAAGAATACAGAAGGAAGGGATGAATATTGTGTCAGTTAAAACAGACTTACCAATTTAAAACATTAAGAAAAGAAACAGAATCAGATGGTAGAATTATGCAAGGGAAAAGAATTAACAGGAGAGAGGGAGGGGAGAGATTCATTGTATGCAAAGTTTATAGTGGTTGATTGACATTATTCCATTTTTACCCATGAAGCAAAGTCTCTTGGCTGTCAGGACAGTGTTTCTCCTGCCCTGCTTCCATGTTCTTCCCTAGATGGTTCTGGCTATGGCCAGAAGAATAGCTGGCTGACTTGTCTCCTGCAGCTCCAGGCAAATGCCCCGACGTGCAGCAGAGGACAGCCGTGCAAGCTTGTCGGAAGCGGGGATCAAAGAAGGCATAGAGAAAAGGGTTGAGGCAGCTGTTGACATAGGCCAAGCAGCTGCAGTACGGGTGGAGATTGCTCAGAAAGGCATGGAAGCTGCAGGACAAGGGCATCACCTCCCAGTCCATTAGCATGTAGATGGTTTTCACCAAGTGGAAGGGGAGCCAACAGATCGCAAAAGTGGTCACAAGGACAATGATAATGGTGAGCAGACGCTTCCGTTTCCTCAACCCTTCACTGCGCTCCTTTCGGAAGTGACCTGCAATCGTACGGGCAATGAAGAAGTAGCAAATCAGCATGATGGCAAAGGGGATTACAAATCCCATCAAGGTAGAGGACAAGCCAAGCCCTGCTTCCCAGGCTGCCTCAGTCTTGTTGGTTGCCACACTTGAATAATCCATGAAACATGTCACTTTGTCACTCCCAATGAATACTCCAGTCCTCCGGAAAATCATGGCTGGCAAGGCCAAGAGAGCCGCCATAGTCCAGAGCACAATGGTCATCAGAAGTCCACTAGCTTTTGACCTCAGCTTGGCATTGGCTATAGGGCGAACGATAGCCAAGTAGCGGTCAAAACTGAGCCCTGTGAGGCAGAAGACACTGGCATACATATTGACAAAGACCAGGTAGCTGCTGAGTTTGCAGGCAAAAGAGCCAAAAGACCAATGGTAGTCCAGGACCACATAAGTGGCCCAAAGTGGCAAAGTGACCACAAAAGTCAGGTCAGCTATTGCCAGGTTTGCAATGAATGTATCTGCTGAGCGTCGCTTTTCTTGTCCTCCTCGGAAAATGGTCCATAGCACCAAACCATTGCCAGTGGTGCCCAGAAAGAAAACAAGCAAATAGATGGAAGGAATTAGGAATTTGGAAGAACTCCAGTCATCGTAGTCACATTCGTAGCTGCTTGAGTTATTGTCAGTATCGTTGCCAAATTCCATTTCTGCTGGAAGAAAAGAAGAATGTGCTCTGAAGGAGTTCCTTTTTTTTTGCTCTTTATGTCCAGATCACTCAGCAGGATAAATCTTGGCAAAGTTCTTGCATAGAAGGAAGACCAAAAAAAAAAAAAAAAATGAGTTGCCCGGTCTCTCAGCTCATTTGTGTCTTTCTGTTACCTCCTTTTCAAAGCTTTAGACAGATCTGGCCAGTGCCTCCCTCAATCTGGGTCAACTCTCTCACACACCCACTCATTTCTACTGTAGTAGGAGCTTCCTTTTGACTGGTCTTAAAAATCTTTGCATCCCAGCCCCCTTCTCCCAGTCGTCTCCCCACCCCCCTTTGCTTTCACTCAACATCCTTATGTGAATTGGATGAATTGACCCCTGTGGAGCTGGGCAGCTCCATCTGCCATTTGGATCCTCCCCCTTCACAAACACTCTCTACATGTGTTCTCCCCCTAAGCTTCTCAGAGCAAGGAAAGGAATGTGGCTTAAGACAACCAGAGATGCTGCTGGGTGGGTGGCATGGAGTGATAATCCAAATAACAGGGTTCCCAGATGCCCTGCTAACCTCATCCCCCTTTTGCCTAAAGACTCAGTTTCCCAATTATGAGTTTTTCTCAGTTTCAGCAGCAAAGTGATCTAAGTGCTTTTTTTCCCTTTTCTTGCAAAACCAACCCTCACTGACTTTAGGACATTCTGTGATCATCTTATGATAGTGCATTAAGAAAAGTCTGTCAGTGCAAAGAAATGGCGGGTTCATCCACATACTTAAATAAGCTTTTACTAAGGAAGTTAAACATGATTCTGCTTGGCTCCCTGAAAGGCTTTGAAAATTAAGGGGGTAGGAACAGAGTTGGGAAGAATGCGGCCAAAGTGTTGGACTCCCAGCAAACATCTCAGAGAGAAGCATGTGAGAAACGGATAATCTACTCATGCTTTGGTCTGCAAAGATCATTGGTGTTGAATTGTTGAAACTTTTAGACACATGGGGTATTTCTAGAAGATCCAAATATTTGGAAAATTATTTTGGGAACTTGCCAAACTGTAGACTAAACTCAAGAGTTCCTGAGTTTTAAATATTTGATCAATAATTTATAAAAATATATAGTGTATGTATACGAAAATACAGGTATCCCTTGATTTAGGATCAAAATTGAGCCCAGAATTTATGTTATTAAGTGAGAAATTTGTTAAGTGAGTTTTGTCCCATTTTATGACTTCTCTTTTCATGTTTGTTAGGCAAATCATTGCAGTTGTTAGATTAGTAACATGGCTGTTAAGTGAATCTGGCTTCCCCATTGACTCTGTTTGTGATAAGGTCGCAAAAGGTAGTCACATGACCCCAGGATACTGCAACCATCATAAATATAAAGCAGTTGTCAAGCATCTACATGGCCATGAGGACACTGCAATAGTTATAAGTGTGAAAAATGGTCATAAGTCACTTTTTTCAGTACCGTTGTAACTTTGAATGGTCACTAAGTCAATTGTTGAAAGTCAAGGACTGCCTTAGATTTTTACCTAAAAGGAGCAAACGTGAATTGAAGTCTTCTGTCAACTTTAAAATATAACAAAAAAGAGATTATTAAGAATTCATTGTAACCGGGGGTGGGATTCAACCGGTGCTACTGCTGGTTCAGTGACATTTTGCACTGTGTGTGTGTGTAAATAACTTTAAGTTGTGCTGTCCTGACAGCTGAAAAGCACTTAGCGTGAGTGCGCAGCATTTGAAAAGCCTCTTTTTCCCTGCTTTTTCAACCTCAGCTGTGCCGCGCAAAGCAGCTGAGGTTGAAAAACCAGAAAATAAAGGTCAGGTAGGAGCTCAGGTGGCCAAACAGCAGCAAACAGTGGTTCAGTGTCTGCTGCTCTTCAGAGCTACTGGTTCTATAGAGCTGGGCAGAACTGGTAGCATCCCACCCCTGATTGTAACTGATCTAAACCTCTGCCATAGCATCTAAAATGCTCCAATTCCAGTTTATTCCCAGTCCCAAAAGAAATGTCTTTGTGCAGTTCCCACAGAAAACACAGCCTTTATATGAAGAACATAATATCAAGAATAAAGCAATTTACAACTTAAATAAGAAAAGTTTTTCAGCTGTACAATCAGCAGTAATCCACCCCAGTATAATGGAGGTTAAGAAAATGGCCAGGTATAAGGAAATTTTAGATAGCCAAGGGAATCTAAAGAATAGACAGAAATTGGAAGAATAGGGAATAAAATTAAATTGGTGGACCTATATGCAAATACAAACAAGATACAAAAAAGACAGTGAGGAATTTGGAATAGACAATGAATTACAAAAACTAGATAAAATCTTGACTGGCCCAGATGAGAAATTATTATCAAAGTTTATAAACATTTATTAGAATTTGATAGAGTAGAAAAAATTGTGAAAGGAACAATGATTGCATGGGGTAGGAACATTGATCTAGAAAAATGGGAAAAGATTTGGAATATGAATTATAAAATAACAAAATTGGTGGCATATAAGGAAAATCAACATAAAATGTTCTATTGTTGGCATATGGCACCCTTAAGATTGACTAAGATCTATCCAAATTTAAAACTGAATTGTTGGAAGTGTAGACAACAAGGTACCGTCTTTCATTCTTGGTGGACATGCCCCGAAGCAAAAAAATATTAGAAAGCAATTCAAATGTGGTTAAAAGAGTTAACTAAAAACAAAATTGATTTTGTCCTGGAATTATTCCTTTTAGGAATAATTAAAAAAACCTATAACCGAAAGATAAAATATACATGCATTTTATCTAAATTTATATTACATGTATTAACAGCAGCAAGAATTTCCTATGCCCAGTACTGGAAGAAAAACTCCACATCACCTGAAAGCTTAATAATAAAAAAAAAATTTAGAATGTGTGGAAATGGACAAATTAACTATGGAACTAAAAGGGAAAGCAGACATGAAATACAATGCAATATGGGAAACATGGTATATTTGGATTGACGCTATAAGAATAGAAATATATATAATGTATATAAAATAGATACGAGGGTATGAAAATATTGTGTATTGTAAGTTTAGATAGGATACATAAATGTATATATAATGTCATAGCACTGTTTAATAAGTATTGGTGTTATGTATAAATAGAAAAAAAACTCAATAAAGCATTTAAAAAAGAAAGAAAGAACAATTTTAAACCAGACAAATTCCGCTATTCTAGTCTCTACTAGTCGCTACTCTAGCCTCTACTGACAGACCCAGAGCATATTTGCTATCTGTCTGTAGACGATATCACCAACTCCTTTGAAGTACCTGTAGCGATAAAACTACTAGCCACCTATCTTGCCTTTTGATGGGTTTTATCTGCCTTCCCAGGAATATCTGGCTTGCTGGATTAGAGAATGGCTTCATGATGACAATAACACCACTCTTACAAGCCATTTAGGGCTTTGGTGTTCAATCTTCCCTTTGTGCTTTACTGATCAGCTTGATATTTTCCATCAGCTGTTCTGGTCATCATCCATGTGTCCGTGTTTATAACATAAGGAATTCTGTGTTGCACTATCATCAGAAAAACAAAGCAACTAAGCAAGTAATTCAGGCCTGTCCCAACTCTTTGAAATGTTAGAATTTTCCCTTGGTTGAAAGTAGGAAAAACAAAACATTCCAGAACAACTTCAAAATCCCTGTGACCTGCATCCTTCAGAGGCTCCAAAAATGATATTTATAACTCTCTTATTTTAGTATATGCAACCTCCCTGTAAGTTAGGCTAAGATTAAATGACAAGCACAAATTCACCCAGTGAATGAAGGGGGATCTGAACCCAGAGCTCTCAAATCCAGGTAACCACTCTTCTCACTGGGATTAGTTTAGAAATTAAAGCAAGTATGTCTGGTTTAAACAAGGACTTAATTTGCTCAAATTATACAAATGTCTATTGTTAAGTAGTAAGTAGCTGTTTAAATTCTTGGAGAACATATTGATCAATCAAATTCCTCAGTGGGACCAACCAAAATGTCAAGATAATCAGCAATCTTTTTAATTTTCCAACAGTCCTTGTCAGAATAAATAGAATGCAAAATGCTGGTCAGAAGAAAGAAGCCATAAAAACCTACTTTGGTCACCATCTCAGATGGAGTCCAGGAAAAGGTGACAAGCATACTGAGTTATGCTTTCCTGCCAGATGCTATATTGGTTTCAGGTTACCAGCAGTGATGCTTGAACAAAGACACATAGTAGGTGATTTGATCACCCATGTTTGAAAAAAATAAAATCTAAAACTTATCTAGGTCTGTCTCAAATCTTAAATGAAACATACAAGGTCGATTTAAACTATTGTACTAGGCCTGGATTTCTTAACCATAGTTTGTTGAACCAGTCAACTTGGCTGGCTTGTGCAGACATTGCACTAACTATAAGCCATGTTACAAACGGTGATTGGATATGCCCAACCATCTAAACCAGGGCTGTCAAACTCGCAGCCCACGTGCGGCCACACCCATGCCTAATATAGCAAAGGAGGGGGAAGTCCTGATATGTTACATGATGCCACCATGACGACATGAGTTTGACACCCCTGTTCTAAGCTAAACCTAAACAGCCTACATTGGGTTTAGAACAATGTGTGAACCCAGTTAAGCAACAGCATTTTTTATTCAATCTCATTGAACAGAAGCTTGAAAAAGCATGGGCTGGTGCCAGAGGTGGTATTCAGCAGGTTCTGACCAGTTCTGGAGAACCTTTAGTGGAAATTCTGAATAGTGCGAAGAACCGGAAAATCCCACCTCTAACTGGCCCCGCCCCCAGCTATTCTCTGCCTCCCAAGTCCCAGCTGATCTGCTGGGTCTTCTTTTGTTGCTCTGCACAGGAGAACGGAGCTGGAAAGCAGGTTAGTGGGGTAGGGAGGGAATGGGATTTTGCAGTATCCTTCTCCTACCATGCCAACCAGGCCATGCCCACAGAACCGGTAGTAAAAATGTTTGAATCCCACTACTGGCTGGTGCATTAATGAAGTATAGAGAGATTATATGCTTGTGTGTGAGGTTCAAAGCACATCTTCCAAATATTTCTTTCAAGTGTGTGCCTAGCTATACTATCAAATTTTTGATGGATGATCTCAAATAACTATAATTTCATATTTTGGTGCTGCTTTAGAATATTGAGAATATTCCATGCTTTACTTCATTAGTCCTTAACAACTCTATAATGTAGATCAGTGAGCAGAATATTGAATATATAAGTAGTTTTTTAAGAAAGCAGCCTCGTTGTCAAGATTGGGACTCAGAGGCAATGACAAATCCTCAGATTTTAGTATGCTCTGATAGTAACCACCCAAAGTATTTGGTATGTCACCCCAGTAGAGACAGCTGAACAAATGGAATCCAGCTTTTGTTTTCCCTTCCAAAGAAAAACTCCCCCATATAATTCAATTTGTAATATAGCCCCCAACAGGTGAAAATGAGATCATATCTTTATTGATCTACAAAGGGTTACTCGGTTGGTGTATTGAACTACTAGGTAATTTCTGTTTTGTTGCTAGTTTCAGAATAGCAAAGTAGAACATTTTCCTTGATTAAGCAAACAATCGTTCATTTTCATCTCATCTTTCTGTTATCCCTACCAAATAAGGGGATAAGGAAGGAAGGAAGGAAGGAAGGAAGGAAGGAAGGAAGGAAGGAAGGCAGAGAGACACACCGCAGCATAGAGGATTTGCCTATCAATAAATAGAATCTCTGTTACATCTCAAGATTTAACTTGATTATTTTAACAAAGAAATTTCTTATTAAAACCTTCTCCATCTGCAAGGCATCATGGTTATTGTGTAGTTACTTTTTTACACAAGGTTTGTCACAATTGTAGACTTTGGGAACAGCTAAAACACTTTCTTTCCTAATTTTCCTAGAGGTCGGCTGAAGTTCTTGGTAGATCCTAGACAGATTAGAATATGTGGCCCTGACTAGGTCAACCTATTATATTTATTTCTGGACAATCCTTGGAAAAAAAGGCGGTCCACCCCATAAAATCTATTAGCAGCACCCACCAATTGTTGTTCAGCTATAGATTTCAAACAAAAAAAATGGTCATATGGCCCAAGGTTAGAGCTTATACTATGGAAAAAAGCCTGAAAATAGGCTATGTTCATATGATTAAGCATATCAACCAGAATGCTTGATTAATAAGCATGCATAACACTATTTTAAGACCCGTGTGTGACTTTTAAACTACCTTAAGCCTAGCAGCTTTGTGAACCAAAGGTTGAATATGATTCAAGAATAAGCATGAGATATTACTTCTCAGTCAACCTTGGTGAGCATGAGCCCTAATTCTAATCTATAAACTGCGAGAAACCAAGGCCAAAATATTAAAATATGTGCAATAATGGTGAGGTCTTACATAAAAATTGCATCAAGATTGTATAAAGTACAATTACTATTAGATGAAAAGGATACAGAGGGATGTCACCTGAAAGCTCCATCAAGCCTTAATAGTCAGAATAGATTTGTTTTAGCAAGAATTGGTACCCCAGCTGTCATTTTTGTTACTGGAATTCCTTCAATATTGGAAAGTTGTATCAATCCTTTAAAACTCATAAATGAGAATAGCTGTTCATTATTTTTCATACAGGCTATTTGTGTTTTTAAGATTAAAAAGGTATAGAAAAGGCAAGGAAGTGAAGCATTGATTTGAGTCAAGCAGTTCAATTGGATAAACTACCTGATACCCTTACTGAAGATAAGCAGAGTGCTGTAAATCAAGAAGAGCTCTGGATATTATTTTGTTGTTATTAGTTTTTTAGGCCAAAGTCATACTTCATGAAACAGCATAAAGAAGGAAAAGGTTTCTATATGAAAAGATTTGTTATTCAGCTGAAAGTTAGTCAACGTTTTTTCCTTCGGTCCATCACCTTTCTATTTCTGTCACTTTAAACTCTGTGCTGCAAATGTGTGATGTTAGGGGAAAAAAATTGACAAGAAATGGGGGTGGGGAGAGGAAATAGGATGGAGACAGGAAGGCAAGTCAGGAAAAGAAGAAATGGGTCCCGAGCCCAGGACATAGCAAGCAAAATATTTATAGTCTGTCTCACTGTAACAATAAGGGGATATGAATAGCAGAGAATCCCACTCTTGATGAGGAGTGGCTTTAGATAGTTTAAAAAGTTTTTTTAAATGCCTAGGTCTTCCTCGAAGATCTCAGTAAATTGCGATAGGTTTCAGACATTTCATGACAAACAAGCCATAATCCAGCCATATTATTGCTTGCAGCAAGGAAAGGAAAAATACTATCTCTTCACCATTTTATATTACAGTGTCATAATATAAACCCTTGCTGTTGCCATGCTGGTGAAGATAGTAGGAATTTAATTAAGTGTACATTATCCTCTGAATATTTTATGTCGGCAACCATGGGACTCAAGATGGGCTTGATTCTGTCTCTTCGCTGTCCCAGACGAACACCTTAATTCAGGGCTGAGATTCAATTTTTTTAACAACCAGTTCTGTGGGTGTGGCTTAGGTGGTGGGCGTGGCTTGGTGAACATGTGACTGGGTAGACATGGCTTGGTGACCATATTATTGGCTGGGCGTGGCCAACTCAATATCACTCACATCAAGGCACGCATCTCCTTGCCTGGCCTCTCATGACTGTGGGGATGCTGCAACAGTCATAAGTGTAAAAAATGGTCATAAGTCACTTTTTTCCATGCCACTGTAACTTTGAATGGTCACTCCACACAAGCAAAGTACCAGCAAAGGAGGGGGAAAAACGAGAGATGTTCCTGAGACATCAAATCTAGTCCTGCCAAGAATGTAATAAGAGTTAATGGAGACGCAATTTCTGTAAGCAACACCAGAATGTTTCCTTCCTGCCTTCCTTACAGGATTAGGCCAGTAATTTCTTCCAACAACCGGTTCTCTGAACTGCTTAGAATGTTAACAATCGGTTCTAGAGAATAGGTGCAAACTGGTAGAATCCCACCCCTGCCTTAATTATAAGTAGTCTTTGACTTAAAACCAACAAATTGAGACCAGAATTTATGTTGCTAAGTGAGACATTTGTCAAGTGAGTTTTGTCCCATTTTACGACCTTACCACATTTCTTAAGTGAATCACTGCAGTTGTTAAATTAGTAACATGGTTGTTAAGTGAATCTGGCTTCCCCCAAAGACTTGGCTTGTCCAAAGCTCCCAAAAAATGATCACGTGACTCTGGGACACTGCAACCATCATAAATATGAACCAGCTGTCAAGCATCCAAATGTAAATCACATGATCATGGGGATGCTGCAACGGTCATAAGTGTGAAACATGGTCATAAGTCCCTTTTTTCCAGTGCCATTGTAACTGAACAGTCATTAAATGAAATGGTGTAAGTCGAGGACTTACCTGTATTAATAACACAAATTATAAAAAGAAACTTAATTGTGTCCTAAATGTACAGCCTTTAGCAGATTCACATTTTAAAGAATGTATTGTTACACTATGGATATGTTTTGGGTGTGGAATTTTAATAGGGAAATAGAATAATAATGTAACAAATAACGTAATATATAATTGATAGTATGTCAACTTCATGTTAACCTATTTTACTGGGAGTACCCAGCCAGTCAGTGGTGGGATTCAAAAAACATTTACTACCGGTTCTGTGGGCATGGCTTGATGGGCGTGGCAGGGGAAGGATACTGTAAAATCTCCAGTCAGAGGTGGGATTTGCTGGTTCTCCGTAATACTCAAAATTTCCGCTACCGGTTCTCCAGAACTAGTCAGAACCTGCTGAATACCACCTCTGCAGCCA
The DNA here is from genome assembly GCA_015471245.1 of Laticauda colubrina. NCBI lineage: Eukaryota > Metazoa > Chordata > Lepidosauria > Squamata > Elapidae > Laticauda > Laticauda colubrina. The sequence continues at coordinate 31,561,911 of BLBF01000032.1, forward strand.
GTACAGTATGCAGAACCATGTCAGATTAAGTAACTATAGGATCACAGGCACTGTTTTTTTCCATATGGATGGCATCAACTTAAAGATAACAGCTGAATGGTAACGCATATTCAGTTCAGTATCTACCTTTGGTGAAGGCAGAACAATTAGATGCTTTGCATTGCATATCACGGGTGAAAAATAGATGAAACTTTTGAAATGGACAACAGGGCACACCTGACCTGACTTCACTTTCTTTCTGAGCAGCCTCTAAATAATGGCTTCCCCACCCACCCAGCTTTTAATATTGTGTAGCATATACAAAAGACCAGCAGTTTTTATGTCAATAGCAAACCTGCATGTTATAATCCTTAATGGTTTATGACAGTGATGCAGCTAAATTCTTCACAACTACCACATAATAAAAGAACACGCTATTTGTGACATGGAAATGGACCGCTGGTTAAATGTAATTAAATTGACCATACTTTGACAAGATGATCAAAAATATATTTTAATAGTCGGTGAAGTTTTGCATACAGGCAGCTTCTTCAGTGAAATTCTGTTAGCCACTTTAGTACGTGAGAAGTATTCCAAAATTCACTGACAATATATTAGTACTGTCTAAAACCTGCTTTTTGGAAAAAGCTCAATAATCATTACCCGCCCCCCAAAAAATGAGCTTGAAAACTTTTTCAAAATGCCTTCATATTCTTTTATAGTCTAGCACAATATATGTGGTGTGTGAACCATACCGGTGAAGTTTCTGGAACTTTTTGGTTTACTGATTATAGCATTCTTTGTATAAATTGAATATTGTATGTAAGGTTATGCGAATGTGCATTCAAGGTATTATTTCATGCAAAGCTGCTTTAATACTAATTTGCATGTAAAAGTTATGTAGAAAAGATGCCCCGGAATAGACTAGTTTATTTTCCACTGATGAGAACAGAAATCCATTGACCCCAATGCTTAGCAATATCATGCTTCCATATGGTCATATCTGTCATTTCTTGTATTTCATTTGGAAATCCCTGCAGAGCATGAATCCTGCAGGAAATTCTGTGGAGCCAAGGCACAAGACTGAAGGCAAAAATCATTAACTAGAACACCTGAGTCCATGGATCATTTTTCAAAAAATGCCCCCTGGAAGGAAGAAAATGATACTGGTAGGACTTCAATACCATTCAAAAATGTAGTGTAACAATTATAAATCTTGAAGATTTATTAAGTTACAAGTTGAATTGTTCAAATGGAGAAAACAATATTCTTTAGATAGGGAAAATTGAGACTTTATGGGTAAATATAGCTGTTAACTATAATATTGGTTATAGTGATGGATGGAAATATAAGCTCAGATCATTATTGCAAATTTAAGTTTGGCATAATTGCTTTAGATTGAAAAATGAAGGTGTAGATTCTGAAATTACCCCACATAATCTCATAGGTTGAATAAGAGATTACCATTCCCATCTTCCCAGACCAGTCTTATTTGATTGGCATTTCAATTTATCATCTGAAGTTACAGGTTCCCTGCTAATGTGTTATTAACGCTTCAACTTAATTGTTTAAAAATAATCTGTTATTTTGGTGTCTGGAACAAGATGTTAAGAAAATCACATTAGCAGGTATTTTCTATTTAAACCCAGAAATTTGGGCTGTTGCTCTAGCCTTCTTTCTTTTCGAGAAACCTCCTTTTGCTCTCACCACTTAATTTTTTTGCGTTCCCTAATTTCCCTTATTTGCTATTAGTTTAGCAAGTGCAGTAGTGGCCTCTGCTGGCTGAAATAACAGTTGCAGGCAAAACCTGTTACTCAGAAATAGCATACCAAAGTAAGCAATAAGATGGATGCTGCACTGTGGAACTCCACTCCATCTTCGATTAAAATTAAGGGCAAAATAGAAACATCTCGGCTATATTTCTTTTTCCTAAGTTGAACATATGAAAAATGCTGACATACAGGAACCAAAAGTTCAGTATTCTTCATGGCAGTCAACAAGCTGGTTGATTCAAAGTCAAGACTGTACAGAAGTATCATTTTAAAAATGATCCCTAAGAACTCTATTTGTATCCTTGCATAAGATAGGTAGGATCAACAGAGCCCTTATTTCCAACAGTACTAAGTATTCCCAGTTTAGGAGCTTGTATTGAGAGGAAAAAAAATTCAGCCACTTAGCATGTATATTCTAAGGATGTGGTTTCTTGTGTAATGTATCAAGTCCCTGATTATATCATGACTGTGGAATTACATTCCTGGATAAAAATCACAGGAAAGTCAGTGTTAAAAGACCATGTATACTAATGCACATTTTAAAAAATGTGTCTATCATGTGTACTTACCAGCAATTCCAGCCACAGGAGTTGTCCTTCACACCATGTTCTTGAATCAACCAATAAAGATGTTTATTTGTGCATCTATCCATGTATCCGTTTAGTGTTGGTTGTTTATTTAAAGAATCAAACACCTGTTCATTAAGTACTTCATTGAATAAAGATTATGAATAAATGATCAGGTGCTTAATCAAAATAAAACTCAACAAAGCTCTTCTTCGTAAAGTAGAATCCACAAGGCCTAGCTCTTTTGCCAGCTTTAACCCAGAGAATGATTACTCAGATAATGGAATTTGCAAAAAGAAAACAATTTACAATGTGACATAGCCCAGGTCATAAAGTCAGCCACACCTCCTTCCAATGTGCTCAAATCTAACTAACAGAGTTCCTTCGATGTTAGGCTTTTTCATTTACTAAACTTTCTAGATTTCTCTAAACCCCTGGTTAAATGTCTCCCAGTGAAAGTGAAATATCTTTCGGCTATCCAAGATTCTTGGAGAATGAGTCTGCTTGGCCATGAAGTGTCCCCCTTTAGTGCATCTGCATCCACTAGGCTTCCAGCCAGTACTCAAATTATTTCTCCAATTTTATTTGTAGCAAACTAGAACATGCCAAGATCTTGTAGCAAACAGAGATCTCACAGCTTTATTTGAGGTGCTTTTCACCCTATCAAGTTTTTTTCCTTCCTTAGATGTATAAATGGTTTTTAAGTCATAGGTGTGCATAAATGAGGATGTTGACTGAGATAGTGTACAGCTATTACTGTGGTGGCAGGAGGAGATTGTACTTTTGGGTCGACATGTGCATATATGGGAGAAGAGAGGGACTGGGTATGTGGGTGTGTATGCAGGCTGACATCAGCACATGCAGGTGTAGGTGCCCTCCAGCTTCAAGAAGTGTCATTTCCCAAGAACAGTAAACAGTATGCAACTTGATTGAGAAAGTAACAGTTCTTGTTATGTACTTCTACATCCTTCAAATACCTGCAAGAGGTATGTCAATCTCCTCCCAGATCAAATATTCACTATACTGAAAGCTCTTACTGAAAGCTCAGTAAATCAAAAGACATTTCTCCTGAACTCCCAACAACCAAAACAGCCTGGCTCTCTCTCTGTCTCTGTCTACACACACACACACACACACACACACACACACACACACACACACACAC
>BLBF01000032.1:31565402-31578212 GCA_015471245.1 Laticauda colubrina
CACACACACACACACACACACACACACACACACACACACACACACACCAAAGAGCACACCATTTCATCCACAGAAGGAAAACGTCCCTCCACCAGCATTTTGCTATAGCCTTCTCGGCTGCCCAGCTCTAGACTTTGTTGCCAAGTAACAAGGTTGGCTCTGGAGACAGATCAAAGGATTACATTTAAGCAAATACGACAGCAGGGCCTTCATAGCCATAAAACCTTTATTTGTTTCAAGTGACTGAAGGGGAAACAATCTTTTCCTCTTTGTCTGAAATGCAATATATGGCAGCAGAGAGAGCGAAAGCCTCACTTTCTTGTCTTGCCTCCCTATCTTAGTGTGAAAGAAAAGGGGCTAGTGCCAAGTATTTTGATTACAAAAAAAAAAAAAAAAAAATTTCATAAAATTATATGGAACATGAGAAGGGGGAAAGGAAGAAATGGGAAATATAATGGCAAAAGAGAATTGACCGCCATATGCATGAGTGAGTGAATGTGATACAAAGTGCATAAATGTGCTTCATTCTCCCTCTTCCCACAAATCCCTTCCCTCCCTTAAATCCCTCCAAGATGTTAGATGGGAACTCCATCTCTAACCCATAAAATGCTGACCGGAACATCTGCTGTTAAGGTCCCAGAAGTAGGGCAGCACATCTGCAACAACAAAAAATGACAAGAATTACAAAATTGGCAGGGCGTCTGCTGAAGCACTCCATAGTCATTGACTCCAGCTCATGGGCAAATGTTTAGTCTCCCATGTAAACATTCTATAGAGGAATTATTGAGTCTGTCATCTGCACATCTATAACTGTCTGGTTTGGTTCCATAACCCAATAAGACAGACACAGACTTCAGAGAGGAATTAGGACTGCAGAAAAAAACAATTAGTACCAACCTGCCTTCAATCGAGGACCTGTATACTACACGAGTCAAAAAGAGGGCTGTGAAAATATTTACAAACCCTCACATCCCGGACCTAAACTGTTTCAACTCCTTCCCTCAAAATGATACTATAGAGCACTGCTGACAAGAACAACTAGACACAGGACTATTTTTCCCCGAACGCCATCACTCTGCTAAAGAAATAATTCCCTCAACATTGTCCAATTATTTACAAAGTCTGCATTACTATTACTATTAATCTTCTCATCACTCCTTATCGCTCATCCCCTCCCAGTTGTGACTGTGTGATTGTAAATTTGTCACTTGTATCCTTACAATATATATTGACTGTTTTCTAGTATGATTTGATTGCTTATTATACTCTATGACTATTATTAAGTGTGTACCTGATGATTCTTGACTCTTGACGAAAGTATCTTTTCTTTGAAGTACACTGAGAGGATTTGCACCAAGACAAATTCCTTGTGTGTCCAATCACACTTGGCCAATAAAGAATTCTATTATATTTTATTCTAAACCAACACATTCCCTGGAACAACTTAATTGTAGCAAGGTGACTTTTTAAAACTCTTTTCAGTTGTGCATTGTGTCAGATCCCATGTAGTACATTTGAGTCAAGGGCTGCTATGGAAAAAGACTCTGCAACAAAATCATTTAAATCAAGGGCTGGTGACTTTTTCAGACTCTGCTACCCAAACACCACTTCAAAATATTTTAGAGCAAGACCACTCAGCTCTAACCAAAATTACTAGCATCTTGTGAGCTCTCTTGGCATTCTTCATTCAAGATTCAGTGGGAATTCGGTAATCTTTAATTCCCATTATTGCTACTATTACTACTAGTACTATTAAATGGGTGCTTTGGCAGGAACTGACTTAACTGGACAAACCACTATCATGAAAATTCAGTTAAAAGTCAGTCAATCAAAGAATGGCAAGTAAAATACAGGATGATTTATCAGGCCACTCTACACTGGGGGACATTATTCATGCAATTGCATGGTGGAGAATGATAATGTAATAACTGCATAAACTGCAGAATGCTGATTCTTGCAGAACTATTTCCAAGCATGTCTCCTTTGGGTCAGATCATATAATGAGCTCCAGGATCATTTTTACCCAGGCTATTCACAAAGAAAAATTAAAAAGAGGGTCTGCAAATGTCACCATTGCTCAATTCTGCCAAAATATGGGTACCAATATCTAACTGCCGGTAAAAGAAAAGCAGAGGCTATTCCATTGTGCCTGACTGCAAAGATTTCAACAAGCAAGAGCAAAAGTACAATGAAACCTTAAATTAATATACCTATTTAGGATGCAGGAGTACCATTCTAGGTACAGCTGCAATGCATATGTAAAATAATTTACTGATGCAGTCTTCTCTCCTTCAAGCAATTCTAAAGAAAAAATATGTCCTCTAGTAATGCTGGGCTCCCATCAGAACAAAACGTTTAAATATATGAGACGCCTAAACTGACAGCATTTTTATTAAAAGCCAAAGGAGAATATAGACAGTGCAAAGTTTTGCCTAGAAAGTTATCTCCTGATCTTCAAAGAAATGGGATGAGTCCAGTGGCAGCAAAGAAACTAAATGAATTCACATTGCTACGTTACTGTATGTCAGAGGATGCAAATATTCCCCAGCATCAATAAATTAAAAAAGTAAACTGCAATCTCAACTATGGAATGCTAATGAAAACTGTTTGACGCTGCAAATATATCTCAAGTCAGAATGTAATGAAGCACATAGAAGAGAGAATTTAGAATTTATGGATAACAACAATTCAGAAATCTAACAGATACTCTTTATGATTCATCCAAACATGTCGACTAGATGGAATGTTGGAGTTTAAGTGCCTCATCTTCCTTAGGGACAGCAATTCCAAGTCTTAGATCAGCCATAAGCATTTTGCTGTGGGAACTCTGGCCCAGCTGCCAAATTCCACAAGCGTTATTTGCAGCTGCAGAACCAAAAGGCCCAAGTGTGTGGTATGGAGCACATTTAATATGATTCCACTGCAAAACTACAGGATCAAATGCCTTCTTGGGAAGACAGATTCAAATCTCCTCCCAAGATACTTGCCTGAAGGTTGGTTGGATTTCAACTTTTCTTCTTTTTCAGCTTCAGAACCTGCAACCAGTTGGGCGAGGACGTTTCTGATCTGAAAACCAGAAAATGGTTAAAAAATAAGAATGGAAAAAAATAAGTGCCGCGATGTGAATGTAATGTTGAATTATATTATAAAAATGTAGAACCCATCAAAGAATGAAGATGTTGATTTATAGTTCATGAGCAGCAGCTAAGCAGATTCTTTTATTTTGGTGGAGAGATTCTATGCCATTCTGGATAGAAGATGCAACCTGATTAATTTATTTATAAACATTGTCATGCAGTGTACACCCTCTCTTCACTTGTGTATGATTCTCCAGAGACTAGCTGGACAACTCCCTGCAGTTTTCTTGGCAAGGTTTTTCAGAAATCTGAAAAATCTTGCCAAGACAGATTGTCATTGCCTCTATCTTGGGCTGAGAGGAAGTGACTGGCCCAAGGTCTCACAGTTGGCTTTATGCCTAAGGATGGACTAGAAGTCACCGTCTCCCAGTGCCGAGTGGTCTTAACCACTACACCAAACTGGCTCTCACATTTGCTTTAGTTATATGTTATGTTTAATTATAATTTTTGATATATTCCAGTTTATTTCATTTTTCTTTTTCCACTATTCTTTGTTTTTTTTTATTCTTTTTACTTGATTATTATACTTTTCTGTTATTGATGGAAAAATTAAAAAAAAATAATTAAAAAAAATAACTAATAGTGTGGCTCTGTGGTATACAATTTGAAAAATGATCTTATGGTTTGGAAGCAAGCTTGAGCGTATGTAAATTTTTCTTTTCACTCAACAGAAATGCACAAATGGATTCTTCACTCCACTCTACCTTACCTCTCCTCTCTTCAGAAAATAGTTTTCAAATATTGATCTAATAACCAAGAAGCACCTCTAGAAAGAACATTCAGTGTGTCAACTATGCAGACATTCCAGTGCAGGCTGAACAAAAATATGGTAACATTTATATGTATTTCTTTTCACCTTTGTTTACTAAAGCATACTGAAGAGACTTATAATAAAGCCCAGTATAATAATACAAACCATAAACATAAATCAATGAAATAAATCAAAGCAACAACTTAATGAAAAACTTGATTTGTGAATGCTCTCTGAAGCAATCTACTTTCTGAAAGGCAGATAATGAAGAAACCAAACATGTCCTTTGAGGGCTCTTCTGCACATTTATTTTTTGTGCCTTCAATCAGCGTTGACTCCTGGCAACTGCCTGTACAAATCCTTGAAGTTTTCTTGGCAAGGGTTTTTGGAAGTGGTTTGCCATTGTCTCCTTCCTATAGCTGAAGAGAATGACTGACCAAGGTCACACATGTACTAAGGCAGGCCTAGAACTTACGGCCTCCTGGTTTCTAAACTAGTACCTTAACCACTACATCAAATTGGCTCTGCACATTAGTGGCCCGCAAACCATTTCTCAAGGCACAAGCCAAATCAACTTCAGCCCAGTCCCAGTTCTCCATAAAGGCAAACACTGCATGTCTTGTCTTTCTCTGCAATCAAAAGGATGTTTTCTGACTTCTCCTTGGCAGAAGTGCAATTGAGTTGTTCACCTGCTCTGGTTCAGTTCACTGGGGGTAAATGCAGTCACTTCAATTTTGCTAGGGCAGAAACACCACCCTCTCTGCAGTCACCAATTCTGCCTGCTATGCCTATTTCAAACTGAGCTGCTAATCTGCCAGCTCCTTGAAAGTACCTTCCTTTGCTGGATTGGTGTCCGTAAACTTGCTGTTTGTTTGGCCAGTGGACTTCCAAAATGATGAATCTCTCATTTAAAAAACAAAAGTTTATTGGTTCACCAAAGAATCAATAAAATGACAACTGCTCTGCGAGTTTCCCCTTCTAGAACAAGTGACAGGAAATATAAAAATTGGACAAGGAGAATATTAGATAGTTTAGAACTAAAGAAAGGTAGATGGAAAAAGATAAATAAAAAGACATGCTTATAGAGCGATACGGCAGCTAGATTCTGTACAATAATAAAAATAATTTTAAGGGATGGGATATGTGCTATGCAACTACAGGCAACAGGTAATCAGGAATCACTACTGTTACACACTATAGATTTTACAACAGGGTTGGGCTTTCAACAGAAGCATTGTCCAAATGGCAAATCCCTAAATAGTTAACTTTGGTACGATGCTAAAGATACCGACAGGCCTCCCAAAAGCATACAGCTCTCCAAAGAAATTTTTTCGAAAGGGTGAGTACAGTGAGGGAAACTTGTCACAGCAAAAGGTGCAGCACTGGAAATGATTGGGTGAATCTATGTTTTCTATTCAAAAACTTAATCCCTTGAAAACCAAGAAGTATTTCAGCATGGGTGGCAGGAGAAGAAGAGAAAAGGTGGGCATAAATAGCTTCTTTGCTGCCAATTCTCTGATCAGTCTACGGCACCAACAAAGTGAAATCAAAGACTTACTTCAGCCTTCTTCTCCCAAGGCAAGGAAAGCAGGAGAAAGAACATGGCTCTCTTCTCACCTGGCCCTCTTGCCTGGTGCATGAGAAGCAGTGCAAGAGAAAGGGAAGGAGGGAAAGAAAAATGGTTCCTCAGTTCCCAGTGTTGTGATCACTGTATGGGATTACTCTGCGAGGTTGGAGAACTGACAATGGAAGCACAGGTCTCTTTTGCTGATAACCCAGATAAAAGGAAAGGTTCCTGCCTTTTTCCTTCTGGGCTTTCTTTTTTGTTGCTGAGGCAGCAAAGGAGTCAACAGTGCTCTTTAAGCTGGCAGTTTTCTGCCAGCACCCATTTTGGACAGTGGCAGTTAGTGCTCCTAGACAGGAAGACACACTCTATCTTCCTTGTGCTCTCTTACAACCAAAGAATACCGAGAGGACCTCTGCGGTAGAAGAGAAAAGTCTGAGGAAGTTCAGAAGGAGAATATCATTCTAAAAATGCATCTAATGTTCCATTCAGTTTCAGCATTTTCATCATAAACTACCATGGAATTTTTTAGCCAAAGAACAAGCAATTGCAGAATTCGTGTACGGATTTAAAAGGAAGAAACCTACATGAAGCTATTGGATACAACTTTCCATCTGTGCTACTCTCTCCATTATGGAAGAGCAACCTTTGGTTTTTTTCCTCGTAGGAAGGTCATGCTCCCTTAAGAAAAAGCCCTATAATGGGCAAGGCCAAAATTTAAACCAGCATACACACACATACACTATATATACATACTTGATTAAATATTAATAATATTTAATCGAGTATATGTAAATGTGACGAGGATATCTGAGGTTCATAAAAAGTCTCACCAAATAGCCTTCAAACATCTGAAACTAAGCAGTAATAGGTACACAGTGAATTTGGATTGTTTCAAACATGGAATGTTTTTAACTCAGCATTCCAGGGATTTCATTACATTCCAAGCACCTTGATTTCACCTTTTCCCACCTGGCACTGGGAGCTCATTCACTCCTCAATAGACTATTTTCAAGATCCAGTTTTAACACTTATATTTGTGTATGTAAAACAAGGATTAATCAGAATCATTAAAAATTGAATATAGTCCAGCTTCAGATATAAAACCAAACAGTTGACAAATTGATTGGAAGCATTTACCCAAAGTATCTTTAAGCCTCTGTACCAATTTTGCTAAATTGAGGAAAACTATTAAAAAAAATTTTTTTTCTCAACATAGTAAAAATTAATGCAAAGTAAACTAAAAGGAAAAAAGAAACGTGCGGAAAAAAGAAAAAAGTAGTAAAGAGAAAAAGACAATAAAGAGGCTTCCAATCTTCATCACATCAAGTATAAGCTAACAAACTAATTTTTGTTCCTCTTTTAAAATTACAAATAGAAAAAAATAATTCTCCCCAAAACCTATTTTCTACCATATATGCTGTCCAGAAATTATCATCTTTTTATTTCGGAAGTTAACATAAATATCAAACAAATAGTTTCTCTCTGGTCAAATAGTCTAATTTTATCATCTTTCTTTTTGCTCTGCACAATCTTTAAATCATTCCTGTGACATTGCAGGACTTAATCTTTCATCATGCTCTAGAATTTAAAATAAGTCTTCAAAGCTTTCACCAGCTATTTTGTAAATCTCATAGAGAGAAGGATTTTTTTTGGAAGCTGTTCCATATCCAGATCTTTTTCTTCCTATAAAGAGGCATTATCCAGAATTTTGTTTTGTGATTGTTCCAGATCCAAATCCTTTTCTTGATTTATTTTTTGTATTGCCATTTTGCTCATCTAAATTTTGTTGTCTTCCATGTCCTCAAAGTGACAGTTTTTTAAAAAAATCTCACTTTCTTTTAAAAGATTTTAGTTATTAATATTTCAGTCCATGTAAAAATTCTTTATGATAAGAGAAAGTTATAGTCGGCTTAGTCATTTTAGCTCTTTTCTGTCTGGTCTTTTAGGTCCCTCTGGTATCCATCCGCAACCTTCAGCAAGCCTCAGTTCTTAACAGAAATTTAGTTCCACTTCAGTTGTTTCCCATGAGCATATTATTTGATTATATTGTTTTTCAAATCTTAAAACAAAAATAAAGCATATTCCAAATCTCTTTTGGTTTTCTGATCTGTTTAAAAATTACTTAATTTTGTTTTGCTATTTGCCAATTATATATTATTTTAAATTCTTGAGACTCAATTTCTTAAATCTGAAGAAGGAAAAACTCACCAGATATCAAATGGAGCTTGCTGTTTTGAAGATCTCCAGTATCCATAAAATAGTTAGATTGATGATTTCCCAAGGTGATTAGAAAGTGATTTTGGCAGGCTTTATGTCCTTATGAAAGGTTCTGCCTTACTGAGAGCAAAGATGTTATCTCCTTCAGCTCCTGACACTTAAACCCATGGAAGACTGCTGTTTTAATCTCCTCAGAGAAACTGCCATTCAAAGCCCTTGTGGGTGATCTCCCAATGTCTCTGGAGAAATTCAAAGTACTGGTCTACTCACCAGTCTTTCATTCTGCACAGTGGCTATCATCTCTGTTTGTTTGCAGAGATGTCTTCAAGTCAGTCAGGACTCACACCAGAAGCCCATCAATCTAAATCTTTACAAGCTATTTTTTCAGGCTGCTCAGTGCATTTCATTGGAACATTCCATATAGAACCAGAGCAGAATAAAGTAAAACAGAGTATGGACAAGTTAAATCACTATCATCATCATCATCCAAAGCTAATTTTTCTTCCAGAAGGTTTGGGCCCTCAAACTCCAGCCAATAATTAATAATATTCCTAGAAATGTGGCATTATTGACAAACTGCACCACTATGAATATGCTTTTGAGGTGATTCTGGCCTTGAACTAACAATAAGATATTGCAAAGCTTAAGTCGAGAATTCCAGATTGAACTTAGTCAATTTCTACAAGGACTGAGCTAAGAAACTATAAGAAAAAGTTCCTGAAAACACACATGGCTCACAAATACCACAGAAATTCCAAGTTAATATCATGTATACCTTTACCATCAGTTCTCAAAAGCAGCTCCAATAAGATCCCCTTTACATAAGGACTTTGCCCTTGCAGTAGAGCTGGCACTGAATCATTGGCAAAACCCATTCCTGCCTGGCAGAGTACTATGTTCATCAGTTGCTATCACACAAGGATCCTAGAAAAAGGGTCCCTAACCCCCAGTCCATGGCCTGGCACCCATCCATGGTATGCCAGAAACCAGGTCATGCAAATAAGTGAAGCCCCATCTGCAAGATGCAGGCAGCATGCAAAACCACACCCCCTCCGGTCTATGGAAAAAAGATTGTGGCTGCTGTCCTAGAATACTGAAACCAAATTTGCTTCGGTAACCTCCAGGATTCTTTTACCTGCAATTCTCCAGCCCCTCTTCCTGAACAACCATACCTACCCTGAGGATTTCTCTGGCTTAGGTGGCAGTACCAGAGGCTTCCCACTCGTGCTGCCCATCTTGCATGATTTAGAACGCTGTACAGGAGCCTCCTTTACTTCACCTTGTGATTCCCCTTCCTCAGCGGAGCGGTTTCTACCTCGCAATTTAGCCTATGATCAAGAGCAAAAGAATTACAAGCAGGCCCCAGCAAAACTCTTAACCTTTGCTAATAAGCTATCCCACACTTCCTCTCCCAGTTTTTCATTATGATCCTCTTACTTTCATGACACCTTAACAGATTTAGAAGATCAGATGCTTGGGTCCCTTTTATATCTTAATCTCCAAATCTCACAGGCAAATTTGATTTCAATTTGGGATGATTTTAGCAATCCAGTTTCCAGAAACCAATCTGTCAATATTCTCTAATCTCTTCTGTTTTGTCCTCACTTCCCTTTACACCTTACCTTCAAAACTGAAGGATTGAGGCCTGGGAAGAGGGCTACCTTTACCCCCTTGGACAATGGAGAGCTTCGTGACTTCTTGCTCTTTGACTCCTCGTGGAGTTCTTCATCAGAGACCGTAGAAACTAATTGAGGTTCTGGGGAAGGGTGAGCAGAGAAAAATCCACAAAAATTAATGCACAATGAAGCATATGTCCTAAAACCAAAATAATGCTAGACAACTTGGTAAAATTTTGGAGCCTATAATAAAGGTTCAAAGCACTCATCTGAAACTGTGATTATCTAAAAAAATCTGTCCCTTGCCTCCAATTCTGTTCTATTTTTAGATTGCTTTTATTTTTTATTTTTAGACTATTTCCAGATCATCATGGAAGAGACCTGCCTTCATGGACTCTTTCAAATATCAAGTACAATGGTGGCCTTAGAATAGATTTCAGAACTTCAATAAATCATTAATAATGAACTAACTTAGGGCAAAATATAGGTGCCTTCTTTTGGAAACAGCTAAATCCATAACTAATAGTTAACTAATAGTTAACTAACAGTATGTGAGAATGATCTTGGGAGACAGGAGGAAGAGCTGCACAATAGGCAAAAGTCATATAAGAGGTTGTCAAGCCCACAGAAAGAATGGGGGTGTGGCAACCACCTCAGAAGGGATCTCTCTAGTTTCTAGAACTGTAAAAGCAAGGGGCGGGGGAAAGATTTCAGACTTGCAAGATTATGTTCATGAAACACAACAGTGTCAAAGGAACATGATGAAAACAAATGACCATGATGCAAACAAATGACAAACAAAAGAACCAAGCAAAGCATATAGACACAACACATAACACTGGTAAAAAAATCAGTAATTCATACCCTGGTGGCATTTTACCTGTAGAATCTCTGAACATCCAGCTGTTCCTGTCATTCTCTAACACAGTACCTCCTGCTCGGGTGACTGGGGCTCTATGACCCCGCTTTCGGCCCAAATTTGCACGATCCCGATGTGCACTATTATCAAGAATTTCTGTATCCTGAAAGCATATAGAAGTCAAACATGATATATTCTTAAGATGGTGTTATTTAGGATTTAATTACTAAATTATTGCTAGTATCATAACTCCCACACTGCTACACCAATGTTATCACAGAGCCTTCCTATCTTACAAGCAGCCACCTCTGGTAGTACTTGCCTCCAAGAAAATGAACTTTTCCCTTGTTAATGCTCCAGCTCCCTCTGAAGCACAATCATCCTGGGAAACAGGTTGTGTGTCTTGACTTTCACTTTGCCTTTCAGGTGGCTTGCTCCCATTTCCACTGTTCAGATGGCTGATGTCACCATCCACATCAGATAAAACCTCTCCTACATCCTCCAATGGGAATGGAGATGGCCTGATCTTTTCAATTGCCGGCGCCAGGTCACTGGGCAAGTTATTCAGCTTCCTCTCTTCTTCTGCATGGCAGCTATGGAAGGAGGCAGGCCTCTTCTGCTGGACCTCTGGTCTGTTGGCACTACTGGAAACCATTCCTTCCAGCAGGCAGCTGGGACTGGACAGGCGCTGACTGTGGCATTTTCTGCTTCAGTTTGAGATAAAGAGACAAAGTAGAATTCTTAACAAGGTTTCATTTTGTTAGTTTGCTCTACTTGCTGTCCTGTCATCAACGTGCCTCAAGTTCAGCTGCTCCCTTTTTAAAAATGTTTTCTCACTGTAAAAGGGTAATGAAAATGTATGCACGACCAAGATGCATAGTCAATGGGAGTGGGAGGACTTTCTAGATATAATAAAGAGATATACTGATGTGGACAAGAGAGGAATCAAACAAACATACATACATCAGTGAAAAAAGCAGTATAAGCATATTGAATCATTACAAAAATTGTGAATCTTTTATGAGGCTGTACCACTTCAAAAATGCACGCAAGATTCAAAAAAATCCAAGACAGCTAAATATTACACAGAAAGCAGAAGAAAAATGTATACTTCATCTTATCCTTAAATGAAATAAAATAGTGACTTTATAAGTGTGACTTCCATAGTGAATTATAACTACAACAACAATCCCCTTTATATGTAGTTTGTAACTCACAAGCTTACAAGATTCTGGCTTAAAGCCTTCTTGACTTTTTTTTCCCCAGAACAGCCAAACAATAGATATTGTGCATCAAGCATAAAATTGTTAAGTCCCCACTCTATTCAATGGGGCTGCAATCCTAAAGTCTTCAACTTGACTGGACTCCTGAATGGCCACTTGTTATAAGAACCATTGGTCTAATGGTGATAGCATACAATATTCAGGCCCATTCTAGGTGAGAAGAATGTGAAAATAATAATGGTTCGGGAACGCTGTATTGAAACAAAAGGCAGAATTCAGTAAGCCTTAATTAAGGAGTTAGAATAAAGTTTGAAATACAGATATATTCCTATACTTTTTTTGTTGTCTATGAAGTTTAGAATTCTTTTAGTCAGATGCTTCAATATGCACAAATATTAAAGATGAAGAGAAATGAAAGACAAGGATTTTTTCCCGGTATAATTTTTTATGTTGAATAAATTACTAGCTCCTTTAACCATGAAAAGTTTTGGAAGACTCTGAGGGTTTTTAAAGATTCAAATATAAAGAAAGAGATTTTCAACATGTATAGCAATTAATACAAGTTGTAGTTAGTACTGTCCAAACTAGCAGTTTGAAAATATGTAAATGCAAGTAGATAAACAGGTACCACTTTGGTGGGAAGGTAACAGCTTTCTGTGTGCCTTCGGCATAGAGTCACACTGACCACAGAAATTGTCTTCTGACAATGCTGGCTGCCTCAGCCAAGAAACAGAGATGAGCACCGTGCCTTAGACCTGGACATGACTGACAGGGAAATCTTTACCTTTTACCTTTAGTTAGCACTACAATTCTGTATCAGAAGTTGTATTTCCTACTTATGGAAGTTTCTTTGTGTCCTGTGCTTGTAAGACATTTTATGAAGGGAGTCTTACAATATAAAAGACAGGAACCCACACTTTTTGTCAGCTGCTCAGAGTTATTTAAGATGGGTAACCATCTTTTCAATAAATAAAACAAAAAAATGTATCCATTGTCTGATGGCTAATTGATTCTATTCTTTATATAGTGTTTGCCATAACACTCCTCTAACCACAAGTCTAATAACAAACTGAAAGATCATCTGATTCCACGTATGCAACACTAAATTTGGTATAATATGTAAAATAACAGTTCAGAATTCTCTTTCTAAAGGTTATTATGCTCTCAATCAGATTTTACAAAACTCTCCTAAAAAGTCTCGGTGATAGGGAATATATATACATACATACATACATATATATATATATATACATACATACATACATACATACATACATACATATATATATAACAGAACTACAATGACGTGGGATAATACCCGAAGGAAGCTAAACAGCACACATGTAAGTACCCGCGAAAACCTAAGAAAACATATATATATATATATATATATATATATATATAGAGAGAGAGAGAGAGAGAGAGAGAGAGAGAGAGAGA
>BLBF01000032.1:31578612-31599314 GCA_015471245.1 Laticauda colubrina
TGATCTGGCTGTTTATTTCCTCCCCGTAGAGGTCAGATATTTGTTTTCTTAGGTTTTCGCGGGTACTTACATGTGTGCTGTTTAGCTTCCTTCGGGTATTATCCCACGTCATTGTAGTTCTGTTAAAGTTGTAGCAACGTTTCAGCAGAATCTCATCTGCCATCTTCAGGCTTCTGTATGGATATATATATTTATATATATATATATTTGTAGATTAGAATTAAGTCTTTCTCTTCTCCCTTACTCGCTGCCCCATCATTTTATTCTGAAAATAATTTCCTCCCGAGCAGCATCCTTTCACTGTTACAATTGTATTATGTATATGCAACAGTATACACAACCTGTTAATGTGACAGGAAAAATTAGTTATGATTTCTTGGAATTACAATCTGGAGGGTGATTGAGAGGGGAGGACTGACATAATCAATGCAGAGTGAACCTTGACAATTGTTTATATTATGCTGCCAAAATATACCTCTCAGTATAGTGCTATTGTACAATCTGAAAATATCCTACCAATCCAGATTTTGAGTTGGAAAGAGAAACAAGATGCAACATTATTTAACATTATTTAGAATACTTCCTCTTCCCTATCTATCCAAACCAACTTGGCCAGTACTTCTTTTGAATAAGAGCTATTCATCTTTAAAAATTGTATGGATGTGTGTCCTTGATTCTCATGTTCTGCATCTCCTTGACCCTTTACAGAAGCCAAATGAATATCTTTTAGCATCTTTCAGCATCATAAGCCTCATGAATTACATGATGGCAGTTTTGAATTATTTAAAATTGATTAACTTTTCCTCTTCAATATCTAGAGATGTATGGAGAACACAATTTGATGACATCAATGTGCCAACATTGTTATTGTTATAAAGAAGGACCTATAGATTTCTTTATAAAATAATGTAGAAGCATTTTCTCATATGCTCTTCCTTTCACAATGTCAAGCAGTGAGGGCATTCTGCAAGAATGAGCCAAGAATCTATATGCCTTATTCCATGCAGTGAGATGAATTCCTCTAACAGTAGGATACAGAGAAAAACTGATTATAAGCCACAGAAAATGAGGTACAAACATGAATGGTACCGTGTTTCTCCAACAATACGGCCTCCACCAATAGGAAGCCCCACCATGTTTAATAGGCATTCAATTTATAAAATTGAATTAAGCCCCTCCCCCCAAATTAAGGCCCATATTAAACATGTGAAATAGGTGGGGGGGAATGGCAGGGGGGGGGCTTGCATTTAGGAAGTACTTGCATGCCTGCATATGGGGCTGCCTGCGTTGGTGGGGCACTTCATACCGGGAGACCTTTCGCCGCCATTGCTTTTTCTTCTCCCTTGCTGCCATGACATTAGAAGAATGCTGCAGTGTTTGGCGCAGCCACGTGCGGTCAGTCAGGGCTCCTCCCTGCAACTGGAGCCCTGAGGAGACACTTGGCTTCAGGCGCTCCCGTCGCCACGTTCCGAGGGAAGGCGCTCGCCCAAAAGGATCTCTCCCTCTCTCCCCGCAAGGTCTGCACTGCGGCTGAGGAGGAGGAGGCTGCAGCCAGTTCCTTCTGCTTGCTGAGAGGTAAGGAAGCCGCAGCTTTGCACAGCAAGTGAAGCGCTGCTCGCCCGGGCGAGATTTGGGAACGAGGGGCGGGAGGAGGCATTCACGCACCCGCGGCTTGCTTTCCCGGCTCTGCTCAGCCCACACGGCTCTGGCATGGCCCTGGCAGGATGAGTGGAGGGTCTGGAGGGGAGGCGCTCGCTGCCGGGAAGGAGGGCCCGCCTGTCAGCTTAGCCTGGGGCACCCAGCATATCTGAGAGGGAGAGATCCTCTCGGGTGAGTGCCTTCCCTCAGAACGTGGCGATGGGAGCGCCTGAAGCCAAGTGTCTCTTCAGGGGCTCCGGTTGCAGGGAGGAGCCCTGACTGGCCGCACATGGCTGCGCCAAACGCCACAGAGTTCTTCTTACGCCGCAACAACAAGGGAGAATGAAAAGGTCTCCCAAACCCCAAGATGTCGCTGCCCGCCCACTCAAGGATGCAAGGGGGGAAATTAAGTCACCCCCGAAAAGACGGCCTAGCCGTTTTTTCAGGGGTCAAAAAAATATAAGGCCTGGCCTTATGAGAAACACGGTACATACATTATGCCAGCTGAAAATGGGCCCAATGTCAGTGCAAGACTGAGAAGAAGAGAATGACAGAGTAAGAATAGTGGACTATAATTCTGCTTTCCTGTCAAGCTAACTTGTTTTCAAAAATTTCTTCAGTAAAAGCAATAGTCATGGTTCTAGAATTGAGAATCTCCATAGTTCTGTTCCACTACTTTGGCAATAGATAAAATTGTTCCATTTTTTTTTTATCACTCACATTATTTTTCCCTTTGGAAGTGTTACCTCAGAGCAATCTACTAAATATAAAATAAACATCTCCTCAGGATAGGTGGGAAATTCCTGTTGCAACATTACACAGCTAATCTAAATCTTCAGCCATACTTAACCTCCATCAAGGTCCAGGGTTCAAAAGGAAAGATATATTGAGGTCATGTCAGGATACGGTTCAGTGAACATTTACATTAGCTATGAGTCCTTGCAATACACTGCTTCTTATCATCAGTCTGCAACATTACATTATACTTTTTTTTTTTACTGGAAGCTGTGTGATATTTCATGCAGAATAGCATGAGTCGCAGTAGATCAAAACTGGAATGTGAGGAAGGGTGCTAATGAACTTAATCATTGAGAAGCTGTCATATAAGAAGATCCATGATCAGGAGAATAGGAAAGTCAATGATAGTCAAAAAATATATATTAAAAAGAAATAATCTCATTATCTTCTAAAGAGGATGGATTCTAAAGGTCCTTGGTTTATAAATTTATAAATTTTGAGAATTCATGCTAATAGAATGCAGAAGAAATTTGACTCTATTAGCCAGAAATTACTGATTAATATTGCTTTTTTAACTATCATATTTCGGAATTAAAATTCAAGCATTGTGGAAAATGGAAAAATATCAGCAAGGTCAATGTGAGATGTGGATCTCATTGTAGGTAAAATATGCTGAGAAGAGATAAAAACGAACAACAGTAAATTTTAGGAAAAAGAATACTGGATATTATCTTGCAATTATCTCAGAGGACACAAGAACAAGACAGATCATCTTCAGAAAGAGAGTTGGCTGCTATTGTGCAAAAAAGACTAAAACCTGCAAATATAGACAGCTAAACTCAAGCACTGAATGGAATTTAGAAAATATTAAATCCCCTTGCCATCCCTTCTGCAGAACATGGCAGCTACCCAAGATAAAATACGACAATGGATGAACTACTGTTCATACAACAGCAAATGGTACAGCTCTTGTACAAAACTCGAGACTAACTTTTTCACATTTGATAATTTGGAGCAAGTCCAACTGACATCTGTATATTCATTTTGCAGCAATGTATGGTATTCTGCTACATTTTCCCAAGTAAAAAAATCAAAGCAGTGTTAATTGTAACTACTAAGTCTGCAATTGGGGCTTTTGGCCAGATTAGAGTGCCAGAAAGCACAGCTTCAAGACTCATTAGATACTATTATTTCTCTATGCCTGCCTCTCTCTCAGCATTAACAAAGAGCATGTATCTTCGCTTTCCACTTGTGGTCATCCTCTTACATCTTCCCTGTCTTATTATTTAATGGACAAATTTATTGATACATATAGAATTTTAAGCATCAGTCCCCTATGACCCTAGCTAGCAATTCTGCTTTAATAAATGAAAAGTACAAGTTATTTCCCACTTGGCTTAAAACAGCATTCTCAGCCTGTGCATTAATCAGATATGTGGTATTCAATTTCTAGAATTTCAATTCATCATAGCCTTACTGAGAATTCTGGAAATTCAAATCACACATCTTTGTGTCCAGTTGGGATAAGCTGTTTTAGACAAGAATAAACATATCAACCATCTTAATTGTGAACTGAATTGTATTTCTGCAGAATTGCAATACAAGCATTGCAGATTTGGGCTCTTCCAATGCTGTCTGACTTTCAAAGCAAGTTGCAACATATTTCATCAAGTCTACATTAGCACTGCATACACCAATAACTGATAACTTGCAGCGATGGAAGGAAGCACAGCCAAACACAATAAGATATGAGCAATTACTCATTCACCATCGTTGATTAACAAATAAATGCAAAAGCAAAATTAATTGCTACTTTTAATTCCTTGTCTTTGTCCATTGCTTCCTTCTTTGCATCTCAATTATCAAATAATTGTAACAGCTTTTACCTCTCTCCACATACTGGTGTTGCTCCTTGATGCTGTATCACATCATCTTCCAAACCAGTAGTCCCCAAACGACATCTCTCATCCCTATATGCCACTTCAGCCCCATCCAAAGCTTTGGGTCTCAAATCAGATATATCTATCTTTTTGCTGTCAGATACATCCATATTGTTCATTAAATCTGCTTGTCCAACATCAGTTTCTCTGCCTCCTTCTGCATCCACCAATCTTGTATTTGATGAGGCAGATGAAGTTTCCACACCAAAAGGAGGGACCCAGTCAAGGTGCTTCTCCACAGGTTTTTTATAAGCTTCTAAGCTCTCAAGTTTTAAGTCACTGGAGATAGCCAATTCTCCAGTGTCAAGATGTTGAGTCCATTCAGGTTCACCTTCTCCAATTCCTCGGGGTTCGTCTATGGCCAAATTTGTTAAATTCCCAGCCTGATGTATTAAGTTGTCAGTTGATTCCTCTAAATTGACTGTGACTTTTTGATCAGACAAATCTAATGAGACAAATCCAGCTATTAGATCCTGTCCTGTAGTATCATTCTGTTCACTTTCTGATAACTTAGAGTCTTTGATCCAGTCTCCTCTACCAGGACTAAACCTATCCTCTCGTGGTTCAAATTTACCCAGGCAGTATTCATCAGACCAGATTGGTCTTCGGGCATAGAATTCCTGATTATCCACCTCCATTTGAGAGTTACTGCCTTTGATGCCACCATCTATTTCAATTCTACAACCTATCTCACTATCGTATTCTTTGGCTCCGTCTGATTTATCAGCACTGAACTCATTGCCTTGATTTTGGGCAATTTCTGTATCACATCTACTTGGCAAGTCAGACTGTTTGACATTCAGTTTAGACTCTGGATAACTGTCATCATCAAAGCTGTATGTTTCAGGTCCCAAGTCCTGCTGAAAACTAAGCTGAGCTTCTGGATGGTTCTGAGGTTCACTAGACAGTTCCACTTGATGGGCATTGAATTCTCTTTGTGGTTGACTGGTACCACTGCCAGAATCAGATTCACTAGGCCAACCTAAATGGCTGGCACTGAACACAGAAACTGGGGTCCTGTCATCTGAAAGTTTTACACTGAACTCTGTTTCCAGCTGGCTCTCAATAGTGTATTTGCTAGGCACCTTTGCTGATTCGGGGCTAACATCTGATTCTGGACAACTGACATTTTCCATATGATACTTTGGCCAGTCAGTCATTGTAGCAGCAGCATCATGATATTGGCTGCTCCAATCTGTCTTCTCAACTGCAACAAACTCACTGCTCTGTTGATCACTGCCAGCATGGCAGAGACTAGGCCAGCCGGGCTTCCTCATATAAGGTTCTGCATGCTGACCCTCAGCAGTACTGATGCTGTATGTGCTGCTCCAATTTGATTCCTCAGTTGGATGATCAGCACAATGGCTACCATAAGAAGCAAGCCACTCTTCTTGCACTGGACTGGAACTGCCCAGTAGTGGTGATCCTCTAGCCCATTCTTGCTGGCTGGTACCAAATTCCAAATCCTGACTTTTGGCATTACCAATAGGGTAGGAGTTTGGCCAGTCCTGTGAGCCAGTGCCAAACTCTCGATCCTGTTCCGTTTCTCCAAGCCATTTAACTTTGGTCACATCGGAGGTCCAGTCCAAGCGAAAGGTATCAGAATGATCAGCACCTACAATGCCAAACTCGCTATGAAGGTCCTTCCGTGACCATCCCAGAAGATCCTAAAAGATAAAAAAAAAAAAAAGAGGAGGGAAACAAGGCAAAGAGGAAAACTGTATGAGATTCTTATGGACAAAGGGTTGGAGATAATAAATTAAGAGAGGTGAATCACAAGAAGTACAAAATATACAAAGCAGAGAAAAATAATCTAGGAACTATTCAAATTGTACTTTTTTGAAAAATCAAAATATTTTAGCAAAAGTCCATAGTTTGCCCATAAAAGATACTGATTTCAGCTTGTATACAGGTAGTCCTCGACTTACGATCACAATTGACACAATTTCTTATGCTAAGCAAGGCATTGTTAATTGAAGTTTTGCCCCATTTTATGATCTTTCTCCCCACAGTTGTTAAGTGAATCATCGCGCCTGTTAAGATGGCAAAATGGTTATTAGGTGAATGTGGCTTCCCCATTGACTTTGTTTGTCAGAAGGTCGCAAAAGGGGATCATGTGACCCCAGGACACTGCAGCTTTCATAAATAAGAGCCAGTTGCCAAGTCTCTGAATATTGATCATGTGACCATGGGGGATGCTGCAGCAGTCATGTGAAAACTGATCAAGTCCCTTTTTTCAGTGTTGTAGCAGCATGGAAGCTTCTGGTGCTAATACAAAACCAAAGCTGACACAAATGGTCACTAAACAAGCGGTTTTAAGTTGAGAACTACTTTGAGGCTGGGAAAGACCCTTGACAGCCATTTTTAAATCATTCAGATATTAAGAGGTAAATGTGTGGTTCTCCAAATATCGCTGAACTGTATAATTCGCAGCAATTTCATAATATCCAATAATTACTGGAGCTGCTCAGATCTATAGTTCAGTTTAATGAGAGCTACAAATTCCCCACCTAGTGTATGGACCACCGACTTTCAATTGGCGAGTCAGAATCTAGAACAGTCTATATCATATAAATGTTTGGTGAAACCTTCAACATTTGATCCAAAAGTCAAGATTAGAAATAAAAATTAGTCCCAATTGTGAAAAGTCTAAAGTACCACATTTTTCAATCCAAAAGACGCACTTCCACACACCCCACCCCACCCCCCCCAAAAAAATTGGTGGAAATGTCTATGCATCTTATGAAATGAAAAATCCAGGCTGCTGTGGCAAGGTCCTTTTGCAATGTTGAACCCCGCCTCTTCTGTCTTTGTCATTGCCTGTCTTCTTCCTGGAAACCTAGGTGTGTTTTATGGTCAGGTGTGTCTTATAGTGTGAAAAATATGGTACTTGATGAGACAGCACTGAACTAGATGGAAAAGGGGCTCTGACTTTTTCACAGTAGCTTTCTACATTCCCAAGCTACGCATGAACTGTTTCTTAATGGAAGCCGCTTCCCACAGTAAGACTATACTATCTCTACACGTAATTCATGTATTACGATCCTATTTACAGTTACACATGTTATCAATAGGTTTGAAAGCCATCCAATCATCCATGAATGCAGTATGTTACAAATACCCAAAGACAAAACAAATTATCACATTCTGAAATAGAAAAGCAGTATGCTGGATAAAAATGAAATATGCCATTAAAAATAAGCAATCATCTTTAAGGAATAATTCAGATATTTTGGCATGAAAGATGAGAAAAGAATAGAGAAGTTTATATGGCCCAATTGGAACATATTTGTTGCAGTTGCGAAGAGAGATTGGAGCAGCCAATATCAGAAATTTCCATTCAAATTTCAAACTGGAAAATTAATTTTCAATGAAAATTAATCAAGTCCTAAATCTATCAATGCACTTGATTCTTCAGCTTTCATGACTACATCAATGGGCCCTTAATGGAATAAAGTTTCAATAATTGACACAATGTATATAACTTAAGTCCTTCTTAACTAAGAACTACATTCACTTTTGGACAAGACTGTAATGGATCCAAACTATAACGTCTTAATAACCAAGAAATCCAACAATCAAGAGTATCTTTCATGCACAAAGAGAACTGGATCCGGGAAGATGAAAATTAATTGCTCCCAGATGACTGGAGGATTATTTCATATGGCAGCACCTTTTGGCTCAGCCTCTGCTCTTGTACATTCTGCAACCACCCAACCAGTTTAACTACTTTTTTTTGAGCTTACTCAAAAAAAGGCAGCCTGCTGTTCTTAAAGACAAGCCCTGGCTCAGTCATCTAACTGGGCAGGAATGTTTACTCATCTAAACATGTTGTGTCCATTTAACACCTTCTATGCCACATTCTTAGGCACTGAGGAAGTTTAATACCAGTAAGATCTTCTCATCACAACTCTTTTTTGAATAGAACATTGCCTTCCATAAAATTAATACTGAGTACAATGTTTTTACCTGTGGTCCTATGGGGTCTTCCACCTTGGATGTACTTCTTTTCTTTGTATCATCAGCGCTAGGTGGAGGAGATGCCAGAAGCTCATCTAGCCAATGTGAACTAGGATCAGGTTCAACTCCACTCAGTAGGTCAGAGTTCCCCATCTTGGCTTCCTGTGCCATACCCAGGGCATCACATTCTTCCTGACAGGTATCAGCTGTCTGTACTTGGGCGCTTTCCGAGAACAAGATGCAAGGCTCTGCAGGAGGAGCAGTTTCCTCTACACTTGGTAATGGCTCCATTGCTCGTAGAGCCTCTTCCTCATGGTTTGGGGGAAATTGGAGGAAATCATCATGATCCTCTTGAACAGTAACCTCTTCAACCTCCACTGGGCCCTTTAGATTAGGGCTACCAATCCTTCTCTGAACAGAGGGACCACCAGGTGCTGACAACTCAAGAGTAGATTGGGTTTCTAGCTGCCCCTCAATCTTCTTCCAGTTCCTTTCAGATTCCTTATTGGCACTGTGCTCACTAGTCTCAGTCTTCTCCTCTTTCCCGATTTGTCCTTCTGAACCTGCCTCTTGATATGATCCTTGAATGGGAGGGATCTCTCCATCCAATTCTGCTTCCAAAAGGTTGTCATCATCGTGTTCCTGAATGGGAGAGTTGGGAGGAGATACTAGTCTCTTCCCTCCCAACTCCAGTCCCTGATTAGGGAATGACCATTCAAATGATTGTGACAGACTCCAACTGGACTCTCCTCCCAAAGTCTGCTCTACAGATGGGTCTTTCTCTCTTGACAGTGCAGCTAAGGAACCTCCTAGTTCTTCCCTTACCATTTTTTTACCTTGTGGTTGCACCACTCCCTCTGAAGCACGCCGCTGATTTAGCAGGGGAGCCTTCTCCTTAAGAGGAAGAATTTGTGCTTGATTTTTGAGATAAGCTTTTTCCCTGTTGAGTAGGGTGTCTGGTATGCATGAAGGGGAACCTGGAGGCTGATCAGAATAAACATGGCACTTTGAAAGAATGCTAGGGGAGCCAGGGGATTCTGAGACTCCTGTAAGACATTGTTGAGACTGCAGATTATATTGAATGGGCGGATGGCTCAAACTAGCAGTATGCTCAGGGAGAAGAGGGACTTCAGAGTATCTTGAAGAAACATCTGCCAAGTCTGAAACCAAGGACTGTCCTGGAGAAGTCTTAATAGGAGATCCTGGAGGCCAAGGATCTGCAATGGTTACAGGGGAATCTGCAAACTGAACATGACTGACAGAGTCTACCAGAGGACTTCTGGAGGATTTAGCAGATCCATCAGGGGAGCCTGGTGGAAGCAAAGCTTCACTACAAGGGACATCTGTTGGAAGGTATGGAGCACCAGGGGGTTGGGTAGTTTCAGAAGGGGCATCAGGAGATCCAGGTGTGACTCTGGAAGAGAACTTAGTCTGGGGAAAAGACACACACAGGAAGAACAAGTTAAATTACTTCCTTTCCCTGAAAACTTCCAAAACAATCTAGCAAAATCTTAGAACGTGATTATCTTGTATCCTACAGACCAATAATTATTACTATCCCTTTTCACTGAATCACTCCATGTGCAGCATCTTCCTGTTTTTACATATCAAAAACTACCTTGAAAGCCCCTCTCCAAAGTATCTACCCTATATTACTAAAGCCAGAAGATAATGAAATGCAAAGAGTGGAGCAAGAAGGGAAAAAGAGAAGCTGAAGAAATCAGTCAACACTGTGCAGTAACAACAAAAATCCATGCCCCACCCACCTCAGCATTTGCCTTCTCTTTGATTAGATTTACAAAAAGAGAAGAGCTTACAACACAAAGGAGAGCTAAATTAAACACACCTAATGAGCTGATGGCTCTCTTTCCTGAAGTAAGGCAAATGGAGTTAATAATTACCAGCACCCATTCACAGCAACCAGCAAGAGGCTGCTGGGCCTTCTCTACTAGTGAATTTGGCTACAAGCAGCTGTAGGAACTGTTTCATACATACCTGGCAGGTCACTGAACTACATACTGTGAATCATAATTACTCCCTTCCCTCTGGCCATGGCCCTGTAACTTTGTACTAGCTTTGGTTCTCTCTGTGTAGTTAGCTTGGGCTTGTTTGTTTTTTTAAGATCTGAAGAAACATTGCTCTATTCTTCCTTGCTTGAATATGATCAGTAAAAAAAAAAAAAGTACTGAAATTATTACCTAGACTCTCATCTACTAACCAGCATAGCTAAGATTTTTGCACTCTGGGTAATGCCATTCAGCATGGGAAAATATAAATTACAGGTGATAACATCTAACACAGCTAGCAGAGCTGAATATTTCACTTTGAAACATCAAGGACTTGAACATATCGGCATATAGAATTGTTTCTTCTTTTTTCAATGCTATAGCCTGTGCCCCCAAAGAGCAACAAGTTTGGGCTAAGATAACCAATATTGATGCATGAAAAGTTCCCTGCTTCTTCTTGAAGAGAAGCATTAGTAGAGAAAGGAGACACGCACCCTACAGAGAGGGAGCCTGGAAGGAGAGAGGTGGCAGATACCCCTGAGACAGAAGAGAGCCTGGAAGGAGAGAGACCAATGGAGGAATTGCCCAGCTGCAGATAACTCACACCAGGAGAAGACGGTGGGCTGTTGGATTCAACCTGGTCTCCTTCACAGCTCGCGCTAGGCTGGCTGGAACTGCTAAGAGAAAGATTTGTTATTACAGAACAGAATCACCTTTTATTAGTTCTATTATGATAAAGGTAGGATGAATACCAAGTAAATCAACCACCACAAATACCAGAAATAAGGATAAGGGCATTGTGCCTATCACATGGACAATCTACTTAACAATGGAGAAGCTAGCTATTCATGCCTAATCTAAATAAATGGATTATACTCTTTAGTGCAAAAATTAAGGGCACCATGCCAAACGCACATGCAATCTACATAAGAATGAGGAAGCTCTTCATGACTGAGTGACTGATTCTAAATGAACTGATTGCAGCATTAAAGCAAAAATATGGAACTATTAAGTCTCGCTGAATATTCCAAGTATCTTGTATTTCATCAGATGTCATTTTCTCTGCTTATCAACAAATCACTTAGATCTGAGAGCCACCATCTCTTGCAACCCTATATTCTATATATCTGTGATTTGGCAAAAGATGGAACCATGAGAAATATGCTCAATTCCAGACATGATTAGTTAGAGAAAAGTCGCATCAAACTGAATGAGACTGACCCAAGTATAGATATATAGGAGGACTTGAATCTTAAAAATGTAGTAACCTTATTTTTTATTACTGTATTAAAGAAAGCATTTGCCCCCACTAATGCCAAATGTAAAAGAACAAAAAAAGAAAAAAAGAAACAGCTGGATACATTTGGTGCATTAATTTCATTTTTCTTGGAATGCTAGCACGAGAACACCTATTAATCTAGAATCATTCTGTTCTAAGAATGTACTTGATGAGTCTTACAGCAAAGCTGAATTCAAGGCTACTCAGAATGGTCCATTGTGGTTATATGACCCTCACCTGTCTGTAGGAAGGAAGATCTCATTTCTTTTGGCCTCTGTCTCTGGCTGTTGAGATTCAGACACATGCTGCTCATTTAAGCTCCTGTTTTCTTCCTTTAATTCCTTGTTGCTTGACAAACTCCTCTGCTTAATTTCACAGGAGACTCGGTAAGCACGCCCTTCTGAATCTGTTCCTACTCCTTCTTCTCCACTGGAGCTTCTCCGGAAAGCAACATAACCCTTAGGCCCTAGGTGAACACTTGAACCACCATCCTGGCTGAAGAAAGAGCGTACCAGCCGAGGCCGGTCAAAGCTGGGTGAACTCTCACTGGGTTTTTCTATTTTGGCCAAGATTTCCTCCACTGTGGTCCCAGGAAAACGTTCTGGCTTCGTTGCTACTGGCACCGGTTTCACTTTGAAGGGGAGTGTGCATTTGGCTACATTGGAGGATTCTCTACATTCTTCCTCGGGAGCTCTTTCAATAGCACTGGATTTTTTGGTGGGCTCAGCATCTTCTTTATCTGCAGATGACTTGCTTGCAGTGGAGAAAGAAGGTGGAACTTCTTTCCCATTGGTAACTTCTCTTGGAGAGCACTTCAGGTTAAAGGAAAGGCGCTTTACAGCACTGCCAGCTCCACTGCTGTATGGCTTTGGCCCAGCCAACAAATTGATCTTTTCAGCAGAAGGCACCTCAGAAAGAGTCTGCCGCAGTCCAGACATAGGCTTCACTGGCACAGCTGGCTTAGGAAGAACACAAGGCTTGGGTTTCACAGGTGGCTTTGGGCGGGCATCCCCTGAGAGAAGCATTTAATAAGAAATCGTTAACACATGGCAATTACATTATAAGACTCCAGTACAAGAATTCTTAGCCTAAATTAGTATTACTAAAAGCCCTTTATGCATAATTTCCCAATTTTCAGGGAATATGATTGAATCTGTGCTCTATGCTGAGGAAAAGTTTAACAGTCCACTGTCTTCCTGGCAAGCCTCGAGTAGGTTGCTTCTGAAAAGATTTAAGTCCTCTCATCCTTTTAGCAGTGGAAGCTTGTTCAGAGATTGCAAGAATCTATGATTAGACAAGTGCAATAATACGCATTTCTTTTTTTAAAAAAAACATATTTTATTGGTTTTACAATTAAAAATACATTTGACAACACATACACAACTGAAAAAGCAGAAAAGAGAGGGAGAGAGAAAAAAGGATGGAAAACAATTAAAAACATTCTCATTTCCGACAGTTTGTAAGATCTTTTCTTCCCTTAATTTATGCCATATACGCACCATTGTCCTTACATGTGTTTCTATATCAGTCATATAAGTTTATCTTATTCTTTTTTGCCTTGTAATGTAAAATCTCTTTGTTCTAACCAATTATACCAACTGTTCCAGCGACAAAATATATTGAAGTATTCTTATTTTTTAGTGCTAGGGTTAGTCTATCCATTTCTGCACAGTTGGAAATTTTTTGGATAATCATCTCCTCTGTAGGTATATGGGGGTGCTTCCAACCTTGGGCATAAGCTAATCTGGCCACTGTTAGGATATGTATTGTTATATACTTCGCTTTTTTTGATAGTTGTTTATCAAAAATCCCTAACAGGAAGGATTCTGGTTTATACTCGATCTATTCTTTTGTTATATCTTCCAACCAATTTCTGATTTTCTGCCAGTATTTTTGGACCACCAAAAGGACCACAGGACCACCACATATGAAAAAAGGTTCCCTCATTTTTTTTGCATTTCCAGCACTTCAGACTCATATTGGGGTGCATCTTCGCCAATCTCAAAGAAGGAAGATGCCATCTGTAGAACATTTTATTAGCGTTTTCTTTATATACTGCAGATTTTATAATCTTATTGTTTCTACCCCAGACCTTTTCCCATTCTGTTAAGGTGATACTATGACCTACATTCCTACTCCAGGCTATCATATTCCCTTTGACTGTTTCTTCTTCTAATTCTACTTCTAATAAATAATTATAAAATTTAGTTATATTTTTTTGCCTGGTCCTAATAAAATTTTGTCTAATTGCTGAGGTTTATTGTTAATTCCGAATTCTTTCCTATCCTGTTTGTATCTACTATGGATTTGGAGGTATACTCACTGATCAATTTTAAATCCCCGCTCTTGCAATTCTTGTCGCAATTTCAAATTTCCTTGTATATCCAATAAATCCTTGTATTTAATCATTTTAGTAATATCCGAATTGTTTGGGTGGATCATTGCCTCCACTGTCGATATCCAAATCGGTACTTTTAGATAGTGTTTTTTCCGTATTTTTTCCCAATTAGTTAATAATGAGTCTCTAATTAAGTGTCTATGGAAATATTTCTGACTGACTTTCCCTACATCCCATAAAAAAGCGTGCCACTCCCTCTGCAGATCATGGCCTTCTAAGAATAGAATTCTCTTATTAATTAAATTCACCCACTCCTTTAGCCATACTAAAGAGGCAGCAATATAATACAATTCCCAATTTGGAAGTGCCAGCCCTCCCCTGCTCTCCAAATCCTACATTGCCCTTAAATTTATTCTAGATTTTTTCCCTTGTCAAATACATTTCAGAGTTATTTTGTTAAGTTCTTCAAAAAAAAAAAATTATGTAATTTGATTGGGATCGTCTGAAATCAGTATAAAAATTTTGGAGGAATACTCATTTTAATGGCAGCAATCCTACCCAATAATGAGAGTTGCAATCTGCCCCATGATTCTAAATCTTTCTTTACCCATAGCAATAGTTTGTCATAATTATTTTCTTTAAGTGTCTTGCAAAGTGCTGTCAACCATATTCCTAAATATTTAACTTTCTTTGTCACTTGTATTCCCATAGCTTCTTCTAAATCTTTTTTTCTGATAAATTTTTAGTCGTTAATTTTGTTTTCTTCCTATTAATTTTGAGTCCTGATACTGCTCCAAATTGTTCTAGTTCATTTATCAATTTTTGTCCTCTTTCTATTGGTCCCTCAATAAAAAAGACCATGGCATTGACGAACGCTTGCAACTTGTATTCTTCTTTCTTAATCTTTAATCTTTTTTATCTCTGAATTCAGTCTCATTTGTATTAATAGTGTTTCTTATGAGAATATGAAGAGCAGGGGTGAGAGTGGCCAACCTTGTCCGACTCCTTTTTCTATTTTTATTGGGTGAGTATATTCCCCATTTACTATAATATTGGCCTGTTGTGAATCATAAATAGTCATGCTATTTTCAAATTTAGTGCCTAAATTCATATCATAAATTTTTTGAATTAGAAATTGCCAATTTAAATTGTCAAAGGCTTTTCTGTATCTAGAAACATAAGTGCAATTTGTTTTTCGGGGTGGGCTTCATAAAATTCTAAAACATCTACTACTGTTCTTAAATTATTCCTAATCTGTCTGGTCGGAAGAAAGCCATTTTGATCTTCATGTATATATAGATTTAAAATTTGTTTTAATCTATTTGCTATTATGGAGGTGAATATTTTGTAGTCGGTGTTTAGCAGTGAAATTGGCCTATAGTTAATATGTCTGGGATCAGATTCCTCCTTCGGGATCAACGAAATCAATACTCCCCTCCATGAATCCGGCATCTTGGCTGCTAATAAGACATCATGAAAAACTTTCATCATAAGAGGTCCAATTTGTTCTACAATTGCTTTGTATAGCTCTCCCGGAATCCCATCTGGCCCCAGGGCTTTATTATTTTTCTGATTCTCTATTGCTGATTTCAGTTCGGACCAAGTAATGTCTTTATTTAATAATTCTACCATTTCTTCCCCAATTACTTTTATCTTTAATTTCATCTAAGTAATTTATTATTTTATCCTCATTAACTTCTTCCTTTTTATATAGCTCTTCAAAATATTTATGTACAATTTCTTTTTTCTGTTTTATCTCTTGTTGTGTGTTGCCGTTTCCATCGATTAGTTGGTATATCAGTCTCTTTTCTTTCTTTTTTTTTAGTTTGTAAGATAACCATCTTCCTGGCTTATTAGCATGCTCAAAGTAAGTTTGTCTAGTCATGTTCAAATTTATAATCATTTTCTCTT
The DNA here is from genome assembly GCA_015471245.1 of Laticauda colubrina. Classification (NCBI taxonomy): domain Eukaryota; kingdom Metazoa; phylum Chordata; class Lepidosauria; order Squamata; family Elapidae; genus Laticauda; species Laticauda colubrina. The sequence continues at coordinate 31,594,423 of BLBF01000032.1, forward strand.
GATCGATTAAATTCAATTTATGTTTCGCAGTTATGATCTGATTTTGCACTCTTGAGTCCTTTGGGGTCTTCTGTAATTGAATTTCTAATTCCTTAATTATTTGTTGTAATTTATTTTGCTAGGCATATTTTTCTTTATTCCTCTTAGCATTATAAGAAATTGTTGTACCTCTTACTACTGCCTTCATTGTATCCCAAATGTTTTGTTTTGTGGTTTCGCTATTATCATTTTCCTTTAAGAAATCATTTAATTTCTCCTTAAGTTTATCAGTATATTGTTTTTCTCTTATTAATTGGGTATTTAATGTCCATCTTTTCTTGGGTTTCTTCCTACCTTTCCATATTATCTGAATGAGATTATGTTCTGCCCACTCATTCAGTAAAACGTCTATTCTTTTTATCTCGTTTGCTATTTCCCCATTTATCCATACCATGTCAATTTGTGTCCATTTTTGATGTGGATTAGAGTAGAATGTAAATTGTTTTTTATCAGGGTATAATCTTCTCCATAAATCCACCAAATTTAATTCCTTTATCGTTTCCTTACATATCTTAGGGAGCTCTCTCTTCCCCTTTTTTTCATCCCCCCATTACTATGGTCTTTCTGATAATCAGTAATAGAGTTGAAATCTCCTATGATGCAGACATTTTTTTCAAATCCTATTATTTTTCGATATAAATGTTTAAAAAACTCTTTCTGGTCTTCATTTGGAGCATAAATTACCACTAATAGGATAAATAGCCATTTATGTAAATTGATAAAGAGTTTCTTTTCTTCTTCCATTTAGTTCTGTTTCGCTCTTTGCCTCGTAATAACTCCGGCCTCTCCTTGTATTTGTTGGGGTGTAGTTCCTTCTCTCTCTTGGTGTAAGTAGGTAGTCCCTTGGTTTCTTAAGGTTCCCTCTTTTTTGTTTCTGTAGAAACTTTGGTCTTCTTGTGAGTTTATTTCCAATTCCTCCTTGTTGGTTTGGTCATCCTAGCCTACTAGTTGCTCATATAATTCTTGGGCCCTTTCCATAGAATCTATTTTAATTTTCCTTTCTTTCCATGAGACTAACATCCCTTCTGGGATTAACCATTTAAATACAATTATTTTTTTATTTAAGTGGGTTGCTAAAAATTTATAACCTCTTCTTGTTTCCCTTACTCTTCTTGGCATTTGCTTGAGAATCAGAATTTCTTTGCCTTTATACATAATTGTTCCATCCCTGGACATCCTAAATATAGTATCATGAACACTCCTTCTCGCAAAGCGTATATGGACTTCTCTCGGGCATTTATGGCATCTCGCATAGTTAGTGTTGAGTCTATAAACTTCATTGAATTCCTTTAATATATCATCTTAATCCTTGTCCAGCCAATATTTCTGCCATTAATTGTTCCAAATCTTCTTCCTTAGATTCCTCTACATTTTGGAATCTCAAGTATGTAGCCGCCTTGTCCATCTCTAGGAAGACTAATGAGTCTTCTATTTCTTTGCTCACATTCTTTAATTCTTCGTCTACCCTTTCTAATTTCTTTTCGGTTCATTCAGTCCTTTTCTCTACTTCTTTTATTGTTGCTTCATTTTTCTACAAGGCCTGTTGTAATATTCCAATCTTATCCTCTACTTTAGAGATATCCACTTTCATTTCTGCTTTTAATTTCCCCATCTCCTCTTTTAATTCATTAATATCTGCTCTTGTCTCGCTATGATTTTTTATCATTGTCTCTTGTAGTTTCGTCATCAATTCCTGTAAGGTTAGCAAAATTGTTTGAATGTTGGCATTTGAGACATTAGTTTGTTTTTCTACAGGCAGCGTTTCTTCTGTAGTTTTTTGAGCCATGGGCGAAGCTGTTGCCAACGTAGTTGTTAATGTTGGGGTAGCTTTCCTTCCGGTTTTCAAAGCTGTAGTAGTTGTAGAGGTCATTTCTTTTAATATTTGTTTCTGTTGTTGAATTATATTAATTATGTTATCACAGTAAATTAGCATTCAGTATTATAACCCCTATGTTAGAATTGACCAATGTCTAATTGCTTTATCCACCTTTCTACTGAATAGTTGTATTCTTAATTAGTTACTGGAACATGTATAAATGTATTTTTCAAATCCTAATTCAAATATATAATTTTATAGGGTCTATATTCAACTTCTATGCAACACTATACAACACAATGCAACAATCTATATGATAGGTGTATATAATAAATATAATAAATATATAATAAATAGTATAACTAGTCTAACTGAGTTTAAGTTTTGAATTTGGTAAGAATGTAAATATTGTAAATATAAATGTGTTTTTATCTAACTTTATCTAACCTTATTTTAAATATTAAATATTCTTAACATTCTTAAACACAGATAATCTTAAACAAAAGCAAAGTTATGTTCATCCCAGATAGGATAATTATATTGCTTTCCCTGTATATCTAATCTAAATGTAACTATCTCTATTATTAATAATTTAATCAAATAAATTCAAATATTTAACAATTCAAATACTTAACAATCTAATACAGCAACCAATACTCCTTCCCTCAAAAGACAAATTTATAATCGTTATAAAGAAAAGATAGAAAAGGAGAAATAACACCGGAAAATAAGTAAATAAAGGGGAAGGAAAAGAATTAAGCAAATTTATGCAAAAAAGGATAGCAATAGGAAAAGGGAAAAGGGGATTTTTAAGATCAGATTTTAGTTCTCCGTCTCTGGTTGGAATTTTTTTTTTGCCCCCTCTTCAAACATACCAGAAGTGGGGAGGTAAAAAGTGCTGAATAATAGCTACAATTAATCCATATCTTCCGAATCTTCTAATGTACTTTTTTTTTAAGCATTCCTATATTCAATTTCTTGATTTCCTTCGAGTACAACCACCTCCTCAAATAGGATAGTATTCTCCTAAAGTTCTATTGAAAGATCTCTTAAACAGTTGATATTAGATAAGTTAACAGTACTTTCGGAGTTTCTAAGCATCTCATATAGCGCCGCACTGTCTCCGTCAGCCTTGGTCCTCTTCTCATCCTCACTTCAATAAAGTTTATCAAAAGGAAGTTTGTCAAAGTATAAAATAAAGTATTTCAAAGTATGAAATAAAGTGTTCCGATTCCTCCCCAACTATCAAGTCTTTCTAAACAATAATTTCCAAACCACGAAGATTTCCCTTTCAATCGTTGTTATCCACACTTTCACTTCAGTCTGCCAGACCTTTTCACCCACGTTTGTCTCACCTCTGCCTTTTAGCCGTTTTCTTTTCAGGCTTCTGACAGATACTTGTACAGGAATCTATAACTTGCCAATCTTCCTCCTCACCATTAAATTCCCTGTGCCACACTTTTCTCCGACGATCTCACAAACTGTCACTTACTCGCTTTTTTGCTTCGGTGGCAGTCCGGACTTAGAGCTGCCTTTGACAGGAGGCTAATCTTGCTCGTTGGGCTCTGGAGGGCTCCTCTTTGCTGCAGGGGGATTGCCTTCCCCACACTGCAGCCCGAGTATCCCCCATACCGACACGAATCTCTCCGGGATTCGAGCACCCTCTAAGGATTGCACCAACCGCAAGAAGAAATTAATCGAAACCGCAGACGGGCTTCTGCACCTCTGTTCATCCTTGGCTTGCCACTGGAAGTCTATACACATGTATTTCAAACATCATTGCTTTTCTCTAATAAAAAACTGTAAGCAATGTTGAGCTGAAAATGGAGTGGCAGTATTGGGGAGAGGGGTATAAAGTGAGCATAATTTGTTTACGTTTTCCATGAAGGCTGTGTACAATCTGAGACCTAGGTCACACTGGATAGCTTACCAAGCCTGCAAATTCCCAGTGACAAAGAAAAATACAGCATAGCCCATGAAAGACCCTGTCGGCTTCATTTTAAGGTGCAAGAGTCTCAGGCTAAAAGTAAGATCAATCCTTGATTGACCACCAAATTCCCATGGTTAAAGCTCATGGCTTTATGATTATATCATTTCAGGCCAGCAATTCCCAATTTTTTCCTTCATTATCCAAAATTATGTATCAGAAAGTCCTGTTTACCCAATGTAGGAAAAACATTTAAAGTCAATTTAAATATTCTTGTTGTAATTGGATAACAACACATGAACCCATTACCCAAAGAAAAATATTTTTTTACCCATTTTAATGTTGGGTTTACCCGGGTATAGGTAGCACTGCTTTCGACTATAGGAGGAGTAGAATGTTAAGAATCCTAATTTGTGTCCTGAAAGTAACAACAAAATCTTCCTGAACCTACAACATGGAATTAAAGTGTCCTTTAATTTAGTGTTTAATATTTCACAAATGGGAAGGAGATTTATGCATAATTTGCAATACCACAGAAAGAGTCATTTCATATAACATTCAGCACTTAATTCTTAGGAGAACCACTCCCTTATTATCAATAGAAAACCTGGCTGGTTGTCATGTGGTAAGGAACCCAATTCGGCTGTCCTTTGGAATATACCTATCTCAGAGCTGCTTGATGGTAGTTCAGAGTCTTTACGGCCATTGGCAGCGGTAACAGAAAAGGAAGAACACAGCGATTGAGGCTTAGAATCCATCACATCAGGTGACAACTCAGAAGTCAGCATAAAGGCCAGCCCCTAAGACATACACAGACAGAGGCACAAAAAGGAGGTTAGGCAATTTGCAAAATTCTCTCGAGAGATAACCAAGGCTTCTTATCAGATGGCACAGCACTGATATTAAACTATCAAAAAAAAATTTCCCCAATACTTTTGTGTACTTTGTTTAGCTTGGTTGTAGCTTTAATACGAGGTATTATTCCTTGTCTTTCTGTCTCAGAGAGAAAGATGAGGGAGGGAGGGAGGGAGGGGCAAGTGGGCAGAGGAGGAGGGAGGGGGGGAGGGGGGGGGGGGGGGAGGGGGAGGGGGAGGGGGAGAGAGAGAGAGG
>BLBF01000032.1:31599714-31747742 GCA_015471245.1 Laticauda colubrina
TGTCAGAAAGTTTCTCCTTATTTCCAGGTTAAATCTCTTCTTGTTCAGTTTCCATCCATTATTCCTTGTCTGGCCTACAGGAGCTTTAGAAAATAGCTTGACCTCTTCCTCTCTGTGGCAGCCCCTCAAATATTAGACTACCACTATCATGTCTCCCCTTGTCCTTCTGTTCACTAGACTAGCCATGCCCAGTTCCTGTAACCGTTCTTCATATGTTTTCATCTCCAGTCCCCTAATCATCCAGGTTGCTCTTCCTTGGCCTTACAAGACATGCAAAGATTGTGTATGAGAGGACTCGTTATAAAGTTACTTTTATCACCACTGTATCAACAGTCATTAAACAAGGCAGCAGCTAGACCAGAACCTTACTGCTGCTTTGTAGCCTTTTCTCTCTTCTTAATATTAATTCCAATCATGCAAAGACAGCTCTTGAAGTACCATCCAATACATGCTATTCAATCTGTTTTGATCTATAAAGACACACAGTAGTTACAGTAGTTACGAGGGTTGGAATTTCTGGGTTGTAATCCTATTGTATCTACAGAATCAGGTTGCAGAAAACGTTTATCAACCAGAGTAAAACTGACAAACATTTCAGTGTGCAAAAAGTTAGGTAATGTAGCAGCATTTTATCAAACAGTCCAGCCAGTGCACACAAAAGGTTAACCTACATGATACCTGTCTCTGAAAAGTAATGTATTTGGAGAAAGAGAGAATGCATTCATGTTATTAGGTGATTTAACTTTTGTCCCTGCACCGAAAATAATGTTATCCATATAAATAAGTATGAAGTAACCTTCAAAGAGGAAGTACATACTTTGGGAAAATATGCACAATGAGTAAACAAAGAACCAGGGGGGAAAAAAAGCTCTGTTTGGCTGAGAATATCACATGATGAAAAAAAATTATTGTATTTTTGAATAGGCAGAAATTATCACAGCAAAATGCTTTTCTTGAAGCATTTTTCATGTTGCAAGAACCTGGGGATAGGGGTTGAGGAGGCTTCCTTTCATAGGTCTTCTACATTTTGGTTTGAAAGCCTTTAAAACAAATTGATTTTTCTATTACAATCTCTCAGGTAGATGCAAAATCTAACCATAATAAACCCCAATTTTTCTAGGCAGGTAGTCCTCAATGTACAACCATTTGCTTAATGACCATTCAAAATTACAATGGCACTGTAAAAAGTGACTTAAAACCAGTTTTCACAGTCATGACGATTGCAGCATCTCTACAGTCACATGATCAAACTTTAGGTGCTGGGCAACCAGCATGTAATTACAATCATTGCAGCATCCTGGAGTCCTGGAATTGTCATCTGCAACCTTCTAAGGGAATATCTGACAAGCAAAGTCAATGGGGGAAGTCAGATTTATTTAATGACACCCTTGATTCACTCAATAACTTTAGTGATTTGCTTAATATCATAACAAAAAGATTGTAAAATGAGACACGACTCACTTAGCAACTATATTGCTTAGCAATGGAAATTTTGGGCTCAACTGTGGTCTTAAACTGAGGACTATCTGTCAGTACTTTCTCATAGAAAAAATGTTGGAAGGGAGTTAAAATTATTTGTAATGCATCTTCAAATAAAGTTTTTGGCCAAGGAAATACATTGTATTATTCAAATGAGACTTGGGCTACAGTGATGAAAAGTAGATATGCAGAAAATAAATTTGCAGAATTGTAGTAAGCTACAAGGACCTAAGAAAAATAGGTAGTTTCAGTGTGCAAAGAAAAAAGTTGTTTATAAATCAGAGTAATTATTGCCTTCTATATAGAAATGTTCATTATACTTCCTTAGAATTTGGTGATGCAAGACAAAATTAGTTCCCTCTGTTTAAGGAACCAAAACAGAGAGAGACAGTGATTTAGCCAAGGCAGATAAATTAAGTAATAGCGAAGTACAAAGTTCAACTGAAAGATCTAAATCCATCTAGCGATTACATGACAAGCAATAGGAGAAAGAAGAGTTTCCTAGGACTTGAATCAGAATCAAAACCTACTGCAACTTGAGACATTGCAACTTTAAATTGCACAAGAACCCCACCCCCTCCCTTTGGGATTATAAGAAGGATCTGGTTGAGGAAATCCTGGGGAACAAGCAAAGAGCAGAGAAAATATGGAATAAAGAAACTCGAGACACAGAGACGCCAAAAGGTATATGTAAGAAGGCAGAAGTGCCAAAACTGAACCAAGAAATAGAAATGACAAGAGTGCCCAAAGGGCACTGTTAAATATCTACATAAACCGTTATAAAATATTCATTCATCCAAGATATTAAATAAAACATCTCCTACAGAAAAATCCAAAGAAGGCCTATTTTGTAGGCTTCTCTACACTACTGGTGGATTAAGCATCTATGACCATCATCATGATTATCGCCATATAACCTGTGATCAGCTAGTTCAAAACCAATTTCTCTTGAGCAGAGATGGGGACATCTGGCTTGCAGGTACAGTAGTTTAGATTTCAACTCTCATGTCTATACAGCCAATGAGCATTATAAAGTATAATAATCCAATAATATCTACAAGGCTTTCTTCTTAACTAAGAGGGCCATTCACACATACAGTTCTATACAATGCTTCTAGTTGCCTTCTCCAATACCAAGTCTTGTTCTTTACTTGCTTCCAGAAATTTAAACAAGTTTCCCTGAATTATTGCGTTAATTTTTTTTTAACTATTTAAAAATGTCGATCAACAGTAATTGATATATCTATTATAACATACGAATAAACATTCTATTGCAATATACATTTCTTATACGCTTGTACTGAACTAACCTACCAGTAGTTGTTCCATTTAGTTGAAAATGTGACTCACAATATGTAAACTCTGCCTCTTACCACCCTAAGGAGTGTCCCTGCACTCTGTTCTAAATTCAATCTAGCCAGAATTTGAAGCTCTAAGACACAAAAATGGGTGAAATTAACAAAGCCCTTTTCATTTCAGATACATTTACCTCCAAAATTACACCTGAGACTGATTTTTCCACTCTACTATAAAAAAATTAGAACTCTTATCATTTATTTACATAAGCATTCTTCATAAGTGAATGGACAGAGAAAGGTAAACTTACTAAACATTTCCTCCACCTTCAACAATTCTATGCTAAAAGGAAGAAATAGATAAAAGTAGAAACTCCTGCAAAACAGATAAAATTGAATTCTTGTTCCATAGAATGTTAACAGCCACATGGGAAGCCTTATAGGGAAAGGGCTGAGTGGATTTGGGTTCCCTCCATAGTAGCTACAGCTACTCCAGATGTGGATAATAAGTAATGTTTTCTTAGCACAACTATCTCTTTTGAAAATGCTTCACTATGTGGGAACTCATGCAATTAGTACTCAACCAAGTTCCCAGCTGTATACCTCATCATCTAAAAGTATTCCTGCTTTGGTCACATTTCTCATAAAGGAATGAGGCAATGAGGTTACTTCTTAATTGAAAGAAAGTAATGACAATGGTCCTCTCTTCCAAGGAGGTATACCTGGCAGGACCCAGAAGAAAGGCCTTCTCTGTGGTGGCTCCCTCCCTTTGGAATATCATCTCCACGGAAATTAGACTGCCTTCCATTTTGACACTCTTTCTCAAGGCCCCAAAGATCTGGTTTTGCCAATGAGGAACCTAGAGTAAGACGGGAGTCTACCAAGTAGTTTGATTAATTGCTGTCACAAGGAGGGGGGTGTAATATTTTTACTGTTTGTAAATTGGGTTTTTACTTTTTGTAAGCCGCCCAAAGACACTGAGAGTGAGTAGCTATATAAATTCTCTAAGCAAATTCATTAATAAAAAGAATAATTAGAGAAAGAAAAGTTATCACCATGTCTTTCAAGAGCCCCCTCCCCCAACATGTAATACAGTCTGAACTATAATATACATTCAAGGAAATCCCTTGCCATTTGTGGATTCTTGTTTTACATACTAACCTGTCTATTCATAAAATATTGGCAGATAGGACATTGATCTCTATTATATGTGTGAAAAGTTTACATGTAAAAAGCAGCCTTCCCGAATTGGGGGAATTTCCAGATGTGTGTGCATCAACTCTCAGACTTTTCCACTCAGAATGACCACCGATAAGAAATCTAGGGGAAATTGAAGCCCATACACCTGATGTCCATAGTTAGAGAAGACTATAAAAAGAATCCCAGCATGATCACAGCGCACACGCAATTGTTATAAGAACAAGGATTAAAAGCTCTCATGGGATGGTTAACCAAAAGGGGCCTCCCTGGGGAAAGGACAGTGGTAGAGACTTAGAGAAAAATAAGTAGGTGCAGATGAACTTTTTAAAAATTGCAAGAACAGGGGTTTTAGATGAAACCAGGCTGGCTTAATAAAAACCCAAGCATAAGTTTTACGCTAAAGGCTTATTTTAAGACCACTTTTCATATAACTCTCTTCCAAAGCAGTTTACATTTGCCCAAAAAGAAAGGCCCTGCCCACTAGTTCATAACCCAAAAAGACACACACAAGAGACAGGGAGTGGAAAGGAAGAGCAATATGCTGGCATTTATATGTAATTTAAATTGGGCTGATCTTGGCTTCTTCCAGCTCCTTTGCAAAGCAACATGTGCCTCTTGTTCCTTCTGCTGAAAGGAACACCAAAGTGTAACCCTTCCAGTCTCCAGATAACTGTCCTTAGTATCTGATGTTCCTTCTGGTTGGTGGAGAAACCAGTTTCTTGAGCCACTCCCCCCTAGTTGTGGTTTTCTTTTTCCTCCTCCTGGGAAAGAATAGTTGGTGGCTCTTTTAGTTCAAGCTGATTTCTGAGCAACAGAGCCAAATAAAAACAGGGCAGACGGAGAAGAGGCTATCTTAAGATTTTGAAAAGCCAAGCCAAAAAGCTGCCTAAAGATCAAAGGGTGCAAGCAATTCTGTTAAGCAGATAAGGAGATGGTTTTAAAAACTGGAAGGTGTGGAGGGATTTCTCACAAGGAATTTGCTCAAGAAGACAAAGAGTTCCTATCAGAGAAGGAGCTGCATTGTAAACAACTGGTCCCCCACAAGAGGCAGAAATCATGATGCCAAAATGCCATTTGAAGCATTATCCTTGACTGACTCAAAAGAGCTCTTCTCCCAAGCAAGGCAGGGACAGGGAACGAACGAGTTTCAAGAACAAGGCAGAGGGTGTCTTTTAGGGTCACACAGCTTGCCTGCCTTCCTTGCTATTCGGTCAGTTTTAAAAGGAGGTGTGTGTCTACCCGGAACCTCAGCCAAAAGAGAGGGTGCGGTTGGAGAGAGGCAGCGTTGCAAAGTGCGAGGAGAAGGAATTTTGAAATAAGACTGATCCCGGCGGCGGGGAAACGAGGCACCACAAGGTGCCAAATTTCGGCGAAAAATCAGGGCAAGGAACAGGCTCCGGGAGTCCAGGCCACACACAAAGTAGCGCAGCCCCATACCATATGGCACCAACCTCCCTGGCCTTCCCCGCTGCAGCCAGACCGCCATCCTTGCGCCCCTGCTCCGAGCCGGTCAGGACTTCAGACCAGGCCTTTTACAAACCCTTGCAGCAACAACTATAGGGTCTCCGGAACAAGATCATCGCCGCCGCGGTGGCTCGCCTCGCCTCCTTCGTCCCGTTTCCAAGATCCCAACTCTTTTAACATCTGGGATGGTAGTCTCGGCCTCCCTCCCCTTTTCTTTTCCCCCACATGCGCTCACCGTAGCTTCGGGCTCTTTCCCCTTTTCTTGCACCCCTTAATCTTCCACCACCACCACCACCACCCCTCGGCCTCCACCCCTTCCCCCTACCTCTCCCGCCGAGAGCCTCTGGCGCCCCGCCACTTTCTGCAAGCCGAAATTTCCCCGCGCGAGATGCGAGAAGAACCACGCGGCTCCCCGCCATCTCGGGGAGGGAGGAGGTGCAGAAAGGTGGCGGGGGGGAGGGGGGGGTGTCCGCGAACAGCTCCTTACCAAGCTGCGCGATCCGGGGCCCGACGGAGGCTCCGGCGATCCTCGCACTGTTTGCATATTCATGACGTTCCCAATCGAGGGCCCGGGCTTGGCCCCGCCCGCTCTAATTCATATTCAGGGCCTCGGAGACACCCAACCCCACGTGTCACGGCGAGGAGGCCAGAGTGGTTAGGGGAAAGGCCGGGCCAGCGAAGGGAGTCTCAGCTTACGTTGGACGAGAACCCGTTGCCTGCCGCCTTATTAAGGAAAAAACTGCTCTCCGAGAACGGCTGAAGGGTGGGGCTGTGCGGATGCGCCTCCCTTTTGTAATTGTAACCTGAAGCATTTCTGCAACCAGCTCCCCCGCCCGCTAAAAGCATGGATGCTAACGAGCCTGTGATTTGCATTTGAAGTCTGCGCAATAAATACGCGGTGCTCCTCCTGGCTGCTTGCGTTCTCCTGTAGTTGTGAGGAATGAGCAAAACTTTGAAAGCAACTCCCTGCCCGCGCAAGCCTCCAACCCACGCAGCTTTCCTCCTTCGACAAGTGCCAGTATATGGGTGTGTATGTACACACACACACACGTACATACCTGTACTTGACGAAAAAGAAAAGCTACGTGCGTTGGAGGCTAGACACACACATATATATGCGATATATATGTGCTGTTTAGCTTCCTTCGGGTATTATCCCACGTCATTGTAGTTCTGTTAAAGTTGTAGCAACGTTTCAGCAGAATCTCATCTGCCATCATCAGGCTTCAGAATCAGATGAGATTCTGCTGAAACGTTGCTACAACTTTAACAGAACTACAATGACGTGGGAGAATACCCGAAGGAAGCTAAACAGCACACATGTAAGTACCCGCGAAAACCTAAGAAAACATATATATATATATATATATATATATATATATATATATATAGAGAGAGAGAGAGAGAGAGAGAGAGAGAGAGAGAGAGAGAGAGAGAAACTGCGTTACTCATCTCCACTCTCCGCTACAACGGAGACGGGCAGGCAGCATCTAACAGGCACCACACCCACCCCAAAAGGAAGGCAGTCCCTTGATCCTCAAAGCTCCGCCCAGATACCGATGATCGCAACTCTATAGGGTGAGGCTCTCTTCTGAGATTTCAGACGTCCGAAGACTGAAAAATGTACTTCGTAATAGTCTGCCAGGCCAACTATTTTGGGGCTGGGAGGTCACTCTTTCATAGTTCTTCTCATAGTCTCTAAAATGAGTTAGCAATAGCAATGGCGCTTGTATACCGCTTCACAGTGCTTTCCAGCCCTCTCTCAGCAGTTTACAAAGAGTCATCGTATTGTCCCCAAACAATCTGGGCCCTCGGTTTACTCAGTTTACTTACTCGGAAGGATGAGTCAACCGTGAGCCTGTGGGACTCGAACTGCTGGCAGCCGGCAGACATCAGAATATCCTGCAATGCTGCATTCCAACCTACGACATCACTGCTCTTACTTTTGAGAAAGCCTAGTATGTAACAACAGCATATGTGAGCTATTAACTTACTCCCTTATTAGCAAGGACTACTGAATCGCATTAAGCCCATTGCGTTTTAGCACTGTGTGTTGCATAAACCCAATAGCCAGTTTATTGTGTGCCATAAGGTTGGTACTGACTCAATTACCTGTAGCCAGATTATTTCTGGAATGATCTGTCCCCAACCTGGCCTTACTGGTTTACCAATGGTAGATCCATCAGCCTTGTACAGTAATACAGTGCATCCATCTGCTGGTGTTAGCACCACCTTGGTGCCCTTGGTTTATAGTTAGATCTTCACATAGTGTGTCCAAAATGTGATAACTTGAGCCTGATCATTTATCCCTTGAGTGAGAGATTCAAATTGATTTGTTCTATGAGCCATTAGTTTATTTTCATAGCTTTCTATGGTGTTCCTGTGAGTTTTCTGCAATACCAAAGTTCAAAAACATTTAATATTCTTTCTGTCCTATTTGTTCAAAAGCCAACATGGGAAACAAATGCTAGCCAGATTCTGATCTTTATATAGATACATTCAGGCATCTGAATAGCTTCCTCAAGGCTTTCATTGCTACTCTTAGTCTGTGGCATATTCCTGGACTGCTAGTTCCTTTACTGTTAGTCCAGGAAAGTTACAAAATACCTGTTTCCTTCATTTGTCTCAATGTCAGGCCACTGAAGTCAATCTACCCACTAAATGCTATTTTCTATATTTTGCATGTTTTCAGTAATTTTTATATTTGATTCTCTCAGGCATTTCTTTCAAAATTTCTTTCTGTATATGTGCTGACTGGCACAAATATGATTTTGCAACATATGGCCAAGTTTTCCCTTTGTATCTACCTGATTTACTCAAAATTCCAATGTCACAATTTTCTGTATCAAAATTCAAGGCAATGCCTCCTTTTTCATTGCTTTGCTAGCTTTCCAAGTCCAACTGAATCTCTTCTACCAGATAATTTATAATCCTTTGGAGAATCCACTCTGAAAAGTCCAGATTCCAATAGTGTTTCTTTCAAAGTGGCTCTCTGTTCTTACTTGTTCTTGAGCAACCTCTATCAGCAAATTCAACCTTAAATTTCTTCTGGACTACATAACTCGTGTTCAGTAAAATGGAGTCCAGATTTAGGGAGTCCAGTGCATCTACCACACATACCTCTTCACCAGTCAGTCTGGATTATGTCCCAGCAGTCCTTTGCAATTTATTTGCTTCCCATTTGTCGCTATAGTCTGCCCTTTGCAACCCGTATCAAGATCAATAAAGAAATCTTTATTTTTAAACATTGGAACAGCTGCTCCACTATCCTGGCTGTTTACCTGAATAGAGTTCAATTGGCTACCCTCTTTGGAACTTCTAGCATCTAAGGAAGGGCACCACCTACTTCATCCCAATAGGCGTCATTTCCTGTCATTTAGGGCGTTAGCCCTAACTTTTTCATCTTGTCTATTTTGCCTTCCTTTGAGAGTATAAGCCTTCCTTTTTGCTAATTCTCCCTCATTTGCCTCTCTGATGGGGGAGGAGGGGCTTTGCTTGCTTGGGTTCAAAATGCTTTCAAATGTGATCTCTGTTTGCAGACCAGGTAGAATTTTTCTCTAGCCTAGAAATTAGAGGCTTTGGGTAATGTATCTGTTTCTGCTAGCTTTTCCTGTTCATGTATTTTGGCTATTATAATCTTGATTATTGCTTGTTTCAGTGCCTTAAAACACAGAGGCAGAGACATCTGAACAAAAGTACCTAGAACTTCATCACCATTTTTAAAATCATGTTTATTGCAGATTTTAATTACAACAGTAAAAGCAACTGCAAAAACTCAGAGAGAAGGAGAATAAAAGGTGCAAAGAAAGGTAAAGGAAAAGAAGATAGAAAAGAAAGCAAAGAAATATAATAAGACGTGACTTTAGATCCTCATCACAAGAAGTATAAACAAATTGGATGTGGTGGAATATAGTCTGGATTCCCAAGAGGGAAGGACTGCACTCCAGAGGGCCAAAAGACAGTAAAACTTAGTTTGGGTGAGTGCTAAAAGGCTTCCCCTTAGCAATTCTCGAAGTATATCTTTAATTATGCAAGTAGTTGTTTTATCTTGGCAAGATGTCTGTGTAAAGATGAAGAATAATAAAGGGAGTTGCTTAGAAGTAATTATACATATCTTTCTTGGTTCACAAGGACTGACATTTGATGCCTCTTCCCTACCTATAAGGCTACAAACAAATATCTCTTCTTCTCATAATCCATCACTTATCAATATGCAAATTCATAAATTCTCAATTTTTCAGTCCTGGTGTCAGCAAAAAGTCCATAAGTTTTATTAGCATAGAAATATGTCTTAGATTAACCCTGGTCAAACAAACCAAGTATATACTTCTTCCTGTACATCTAACAATCTTTAATTCATTCAGATATTGTCATAGGATTTGGTTTCTCTTTTTTCTTTTTCTCCATCTTTGAGACTCTAATAAATCTCTTGCAAACCCAATGAAAAATCATTGTCTAAATCATTCTCTCTGTGTTCAGCCTGCTCAGTTCAGAGATTTGGCCTGATACTTGCATTCTTAAAGAGCTCATTCTTTCAGTCGGATATACAGTGGAGCCGATAGTCTTTGTATGGTCAGCTTTCTTTTAATTTGACCTAAACCATTCTCATATTTCTCCATTCTCTCATATAAACACATTGCTATGCAGATGGGTCTTCCCATTTTTGCCTTACCAGGCTTGTTGCTCCTCACCTGCAGAAATGCTTTGCGTTTCCAGGATTTGCCATAATCCAAGAATTTCCAAAAACATCACATAATAAACCTACTCTGCCCAAATCTAAGCTATGAAGATAAAAAGGATCTGGGATGTTTTGTCTATTTGAACCTGTTTCTTTGCCCCTTGCAGGATAGGATAAGACAGGGCAGGGCAATCAATCAAACCAAAACCATCTTAGCTGCCTGTCTTGCTACTCTATGCTTACTCTGCCTATCCAGGGATACTTACACTCTCTTCTGTACTTCTTTATTCTGGATCATTTTGCAGCTTGCAGCTTGGAAGTCAATATGGGCCTGTTACATTGTGAGAGATTTTGAATTCATTGGAAACCATTGTTAGAGAAGTGCACCTGAACCAAAGCAGAGTACTAAAAGAATACAGAGTAATTAAACAGCAGAACTTCCATAAAAGGAATAAAATAAGTTCATGGTATGGCTAGCTTGGATTTGATCCTATCATTGGATGCTAATAAATGTTCATCGTCTTTGTCGTAAAATGATAGAAAAGCTTTACTTCTATCTCAGCTATACTTTGAAGAGGAAGAAGCATGAATCTTTTGTTTCTTAAACCCAAGAAATTCATTCCACTAATAATAGGTGGGTAAGAAGCCCAGGAGCAAAAATAATAACAATTGCAGGGGTTGACATGGGCTGATAATAATAGATAAGAGTCTCAAGTCCTTATCTATTATCAGCCCAAATCAATCTAATGAAAGATGGTGGTTATTTCACTGAGATTATGAACTATAATATGTCCCACCAGTTCAATGCACGCTGGAAGGTTGATGTTTTTTAAATTTTCTAGTCTATGGCTAACAGGCACTGACTGGCCCAAACACACCCAGTTAATTTCTATGCCTCAGGAAAGACTGGAACTTTCTTCACTTTTTTATTTTTAATAAATAAAAATCACTATGCCACAGTTGCTCTCTCCCCTTATCTATGTTTTGCTGTTTGCTTCAATTGACAAAACAACCCCCAGAAGCAAAAGATGAAACACTTCCCAGGTGTTACATTCTTCTTGGGTTAAAACATTAATTATTCATATTTTCAGGACAGTGCTGTAGAAACAGGTGGGGAAATGTCTCATTCAGTTCAGTTTTATGTTATTTCTAGCTATGTTTGTATACAATCACAGCCTTAATTGTTGTATTGGGAAAGTAATACATTCCATCATTCTCCCACACTGCACATGCTGGCAGGTGCTACTTTCAGTAGTAGTACAACAGCTTCTGGACCAAATTACCTTCCATGATACAATTTTTTAAAATGTCATTATTTTCTTGTATTTCTGTTTTGTTACTGTGTAAATTAGTTACAAAAGATATTGAAAGAGATCTAAGAAGCAGACATCTACTGATCTTTCATTCATGTTTCTGAAACCAATCATTGCTTGGCCTTCAGTCCCAGCTACCTATAAAATACGGTTTATCTGTTCCTGTTGAAAATAATTTTCCCCCTTTCTTTTCCTTGTCATGCAAATGTGTCAGCCTATTGTTCCTTCTGGAAGACTACAAAAGATTAGGACTCAGCAACACTTCAAACTAGGGGTGGGGGAATAGATTGGAGTTCCCACAAGTGCACATATAGTTATCTGTCTGCAGCTGTTTAAACCAAGAACATTTTCCCTGGCATTGTATTGCAGCTGCAGAAAGCAGTCTTTGAAACCAGGAAAAGATACCGCTTCTTTAAAGAGCTATTGACAAGTGGCACTCTGCTGTATCACAGAATCTGTGATGTCTACAACCTCAAATGTGATTCTAAATCTCTTGGCTATATTTCAGTATTCTTCTTAAGGTTACCATAATGCACATTTAGGGTTCCATGGGCTTTTCCCACATTATTTCAGAAATAAACTCAACAATTCATAAAGTAAACAATGATAGTTGGACCTTGGGCTTGGGTCTTGGAGGGACTTGGACATTCCTCCAGACCAGAGGTCTTTAAACTTGGCAACTTTAAGACTTGTGGACTTCAACTCCCAGAATTCTCCAGCCAGCATTGCTGGAGAATTCTATTGCTGGCTGGAGAATTCTGGGAGTTGAAGTCCACAAGTCTTAAAGTTGCCAAGTTTGAAGACCTCTGCTCCAGACTGTGAAGGACTATATGTAAGAAACTACATGGTTTGGAAACTAAATCAAGTATAATAAAATGTCTGGAGACCTATTTTATATTACCTATTATATACCGTATATACTTGCATATAAGCCGACTTTAGAACGCTTTTTTTTTTTTTTTCAAATTTGGGGGTCGGCTTATATGTGCATAAATCTGATTTCTGACACAAATGACATGACGATATGACACCACTTCTCAGATCACGCAATATCGATATTACCATACAGCGATATATACATCCAGCACATTTCTTTTTACTCTGGGTGCCTCCATTTTGCTTTTTTTACCACCGGATATGACACGCTCTGATTGGTTAGTCATTCACGTGACCGCTTTAGTGTTTGCGATCATCACATGCAACTTTGTGTCCAGTTTCTCTGCATTTAGTAAAGTTCCGCAGTAAAATTCATTAAAATATAGCCATGTCTGATGTTAAAAGAAAAAGAATGTCTTATGCTGCTTCTTTTAAACTAAAAGTAGTGAAGGCTGCAGAGGAAACAAGCAACCTTGAAGCAGCAAGAACCTTTGGAGTGGATGAGAGCAATATTAGAAGATGCAGAAAGGATAGTACATTGGATTGCACCCCCAGTTCAAAACGTAGAAAAAGAGGGCCCAAAGCTGGGCAATTCCCTGAAATGGAAAAGCACATTCTTGAGTGGTTTGAGGCTCAAAGGCAGAATGGCTACAGTGTGTCTAGATTGGCCATGCGCTTACAAGCATTGCAGATGGCCAAATCTGGAAAATACCAAGGTACCTCAACCTTCACTGCTTCCCCGGGCTGGTGTACAAGGTTTTTGAAGAGAAATGGGATATCATTAAGACAAAGAACAAAAATAGCCCAAAAGCTGCCATCAGAATTTGAGGAAAAGGTGATGAACTTCCAACGTTTCGTGATAAATAAACGAAAGACTGGTGATTTTCCTCTCAGCGAGATTGGCAATATGGACGAGACCCCTATGTGCTTTGACATGTCAAGCACTAAAACATTGAACCAAAAGGGTGAAAAAAACAGTTCTTATTAAGACAACAGGGCACCAAAAAACCCATTTTACAGTGGTGCTGAGTTGCACTGCAGATGGGGTGAAGCTACCCCCGATGGTAATCTTGAAACGAAAAACCCCTCCAAAAGACAAATTTCCCAGTGGTGTGCTCATCCATCAGCATCCAAAAGGATGGATGGATGAAGAAGGTGTAATCAAATGGATAAATCAAGTGTGGGTGTGCAGAAATGGAGGTCTTCTCAAGAAACACTCCATGCTAGTCTGGGACCAATTCAAAGCTCACCTAACCGAAAAGGTAAAAAGGAGTCTAAAGGAGTCAAACACCGTTCAGGCAGTCATACCAGGAGGGTTGACTGGAATGCTAAAATCCCTAGATGTCAGCCTAACAGACCCTTCAAAACACACATGCAAAACCTGTGGACACAGTGGATGGCAGATGGCAAGGCTGAACTAACAGCCAAAGGAAACTTCAAACGCCCTCCTTTGCCCACAGTTGTGTCTTGGGTGAAGACTGCATGGGATATGATTTTACAAGAAATGGTACAAAAATCCTTTTTAAAATGTTGCATTAGCAACAAATTAGATGGCACTGAAGATGATGTTGTATGGCAGGAGGATAGCAATGAAACTGAAAATGAAGACAGTGATGAAGTGGCAGAAAATGAAAATGAAGATCAAGATGAAGAAATGTGGGATGAAGATAATGTCAAATATACATTGGAGGACTGGAAACATCTGGGAATCTGAGGACGAGGGTGATGGTGAGGATGAATTTGAAGGATTCTGAGACACAGTTTAATTTGTGAAAATAAATAAAAGTAAAACACAATAATGGCTTTTATTCTCATTTATGCTCTTCTGCAAGCTTTTGCTATGATAAGTGCATATATTACCATTATATAACATCAGATTCTTTACATACCGGGTAATTAACTTAATATTGTTTCCTACACAAATGCTTTGATAATGAACCTTCATCAGTGCATTGCATATTGATACTCTTTTGTTATTAGCCCAAACAACATACCATGGTATTTGGGGGTAGGCTTATATGCGAGTTTTTGCAAAATTCCTCATTTTGGGGTAGTTTTTTAAGGGTCGGCTTATATGCGAGATCGGCTTATATGCGAGTATATACGGTATTTGTAAAAATTATGGTTTTAGACATGCACTACAGTTGTGAACTGTTATTACATATGGCAGAAACTAGCACCATATTTTTAAAATATGTTGTAAATAGCAGGGGAAAACACATGGCTAATTGTCTTCTTTTTATATGCAACATGAAGAGATTGTATATTTAAGAAACCATAATACTATATCAATGTGGCCACCAGATGGAGACTTAGCACCTTAAAATGGGTTTTTAAACTTTTTTCAGACCACAGATGCTATTAGTTGGGGGGAGGCTGGAATTCCTGGAAACCCTAGTCAAGAGGCCAAGTTCTAGTGATGGAAAATTGGCTGGGTCTGAGTAAATTATTATTTTTTCTCTCAGAGTCTCTCATTAAGTTCTCACAGAACCCATTCTGAGGAGCCTTCCTTAAAGGAGTACCTCAGTCAGGCTCTATATTCTTAGTGATTTCATGGGCAGATGTGTCTGTGACATTTTCTTGACAACATGGCTTTGATTCCCTTTTTAAAGACAGCTACCTAACACTGATCCCTCTGTTGTAAGGGGATCCCTCTGTTGATTTTGGTAATTACACTCCTTATCATCAGCATAGTCATTTGTTTAGTCTTTCTTTCTTCTTCATACTTGCCAACTGTCCTCTGTTCCAGTGGTGGGATTCAAATAGTTTTACCACCAGTTCAGTGGACGTGGCTTGGTGGGCGTGCTCTGCACCAAATACACTTTGCATGTGTGCATGTGCCAAGCGTGCACTTTGTGCAGGCGCTGAAGCGTTTGTGCAGGCGCAGAGGCTTTCTAACTCACCTCCTGCAAGCCTGCACAATCCTGGTTGCTTCAGCATCTGCCATGCAGCCCTCTTCTGTGCCGCGCGAAGCATCTGCACTTCAAATTCAGAGGATAAAGGTAAGTATGGGAGCCTGGGCGAGCAGGTCGGCCCAACAGCAGAACCGTGGAGAGAACCGGTTAGGTCTCTGCTGCTCATCGCTGCAACCCGCTTGGCTGAACCAGTCCGAACCGGTAGAATACTACCACTGCTCCATTCTTTTTTCCCCATAAATACAAATGCTTTCACTGCTAACAAGATGGGGGGGAAAAACTATCAGCAAAAGGCAGGCTAAGCAGTTCTGTCAAGCAACGGCATCTTTGTATTCTGTTGAATGTGAATTCTCTGATGCCTGACAATGCCTCCCAGGTGGAACCTAAAAGTAATTCACAAAGGGAGGAGGGGTGAGATTTATTTATTTGCAATATTTATAACCTATCCTAATTCTAAAGAATTGTGGGTCTCGTATAGCAAATACATCACAAAGAGAGAGAAAAATGACAGCAAATTCCTCTACTCTACAAACATATAATTACCTCCTGCCAGCCCTTTGAGATAAGCCAGGTCAGGAAACAGACATGACTAGGATTCATCTTATTGTTATAGGGTATAATAACATAACAATATCTTGAAATCCTGCCAGAGTTTCCCTCTGCCCCTTCTTATCCCAACAGAATCAAAGTCAGGTTATTTCTCATGCTCCCTCCTTTCCCAGAAGCTGAAATGTTATTTACTGTCTCTTATTAGCTAAGAGCTCTTGCCTACTTCAACTTCATTTCTGTTTTCACCTACACTCACAATAAAATCAGCTGGGGCAATAGCTTTATTGAAATAGCATTGCTTTTACTTATTTGTAGAAGCTAAGAAATATGCCTCTCTGGGAACAGGGTATTCCAGAAATGGACCTGCCATGGAGAAGACCGTCTTCTGGTTCCTCCCATCCTGCTCCAATATTTTCCTGGGGTGGGATTTTTTAAACAGGTCTTCTTTTAAAGATCAGAACAGCAAATTTAGTTCTGATAAGGTATAGCCTTGTGCATCTAGTGCTGGACCAAAAAAAGACTTTCTAAGTGTTAACCAGCACTTTCCACTGAGCCTGGAAACCAAGGGTGGGATTCTACCAGTTTGCACCTATTCACTAGAACTGGTTGTTAACATTCGAAGCAGTTCAGAGAACCGGCTGTTAGAAGAAATTACTGGCCTAATCCTATAAGGAAGGCAGGAAGGAAACATTCTGGTGCTGCTTACAGAAACTGCCTCTCCATTAACCCTTATTGCATTCTTGGCAGGACTAGATTTCCTGTCTCAAAAACGTCTCTGGAGTTTTTTTTCCCTTCCTTTGCTGGTACTTTGCTTGTGTGGAGTGACCATTCAAAGTTACAGTGGCACTGAAAAATGTGACTTATGACCATTTTTCACACTTACAACTGTTGCAGTATCTCCACAGTCATGAGAGGCCTGATGAGGAGATGCATGCCTCGATGTGAGTGATATTGAGTTGGCCACGCCCAGGCAGTCACATCACCACCAAGCCATGCCCACCAACTAAGCCATGCCCACAGAACTGGTTGTTAAAAAAATTGAATCCCACCCCTGTGGAAACCTACTAGCAATCAATGTGCTGATTTCAGAATTGGCATTATTCCACACTGTAGAGTTGTTGCACCAGTTATCCCACAGACTACTGCATTTTGTATCTGCTGAAGCTCTTCTACAAAGACATCCTTGGGTTTACAAAAGCAGTGATGGATAATCTTTTTGTCGTCATGTGCCAAGTGTGGTTGCGTATGTGCCTGCGCCCATCATGCAATGCATGTGCCATCCCCCTGCCGTCTATGCATGCTTGCATGACACCCCGCCATGCCCCATGCCTCTGCCCATGCGTGTCCCTTCTGCGCATCCCTTCCTCCCTGTGCATGCGCGTGCATCTCCCACGCTCATGTCTCCCCCTGCGCAAGCATGGCATACCTAACAATCAGCTGGCTGGTGGAGGGGCATGTGCACTTGTGCAGTGGATCTGTTCCAGGTGACAGCTTGCATGCCGGCAGAAATGGCTCTGCATGTCATTTCCGGCACATGTGCCATAAGTTTGCCATCATGGCTATAGTGCATTACATTAATCAGGTGATGATCCAGGTGTATCTTATCAATGTCAGGGAATCCTTGGATAGGGTTGTACTATGAGCCAGAGTTATACAAAAGACCCACTGGCCATGTTTCTATCTGCTGTTTGAGTAGCAATTAACAGTCCAAAAGGATGCACCTCTCTCCCCAATTTTGAACTACATTTTTCAGGAGTTTCTACATCCAAAGTAACTGCTAGAACTAGTGTTATGGGAAAAGTAACTCTAAAATCTGGCCCAGAAGGCAGCATTGGCAAACTACTTTTATATTGTCATCAAGGAAAATACATGGCATAAGTTTGATTAATGCTGTGATTTATTACATTTCTTTTTTGTATTGTATATTTTTGACTACTCAATGGCTGTAACATTGAGATACGTTTGGATGCCAGATGTTGAGATGCCACCCACCACTACTCCATCCAAATTGGAAAGACACTCCTCAAATATTTGGGAAGATCTGGAGATGCTAATGTATTCAGACTAAAGACACAGAGTAGTGCGTTTACTGATGGTACCAATAATGAAAAGAAGTTCCTCATTTTGCAAAGACCTCATTATATCTGTGAAGAAATGTGATAAGTACATCATGTTGTTGTAGATGCATTGAGAAAAATTCTGAATTAAACCAGATTTTTTACAGTGACCTAAATTTGTGATGTTCTGGGAAGAAATTATTGCACATTAAAAAGAAATGCCATTTGTGGAGAAGCGGGTTTGTGATATAGTTTCAAAAACTCAGCATACTGTTCTTTAAATTTCTGTGGGTTTCTATCTTCACTCTGGAAAAAATATGTAATTGTCAATGGAGGTTTCAATTTCTCAAATTTTGAAATATGCATCTATTTTGAATAGTATTATATTCTAGAGACTTTGCATATGGTAATTATCCTTCTGAGACACAAAAAGGATCTTTTGATAATTAGAATGTTTTGTATTTGAAATATGATATGATATAGTATAATGAATTGTGCCACTATTGTGTAGATTAAAAAAATTGCGGTATGCTGGACTAGGCTGTGAATCAGAGATGAGTACTGCCCCCTAGAATCAGACACAACTGGCAGAGGAGACCTTTCTCTTTCCCTTTTTATCCTGGACAAATTCTATTTTAATCTTTTTCTCATGCTAAATTAACACTACGAGCTAATCCAAACTTTAAAGTTGCTTAAAAGTACATTATATAGATTTGGATATGTGCTTGGTTTTTTTTTTTTACTTTAGATCAATTATTGGACAAAGATTCTTTAAAAATCATTTTCTTTGTCAGAGGATAAATACAATTTGTCTGTAGTTGTCATTCCTCAAAATGACATCTTAATTTGAATCAGTATCATTTTCAGCTTAAAAGAGACCTCAATTATTAGAAGTAATAATTGATTAGAAGTAATAATTATTAGAAGTAATAATTGAACTTTATGAAATAGAAAGCCTGCAATTTATTTCTATAAATGAATTGTTATTGATAAATCAGTTTGATATCACAACTGATTTAACATTAGAATCAAACATTTTAGTAATTCTTAAATCAAGTCCTATTCAGCAAAAAAGTTATACTTTGGGCTTATTGGATCCAATTGCATTTATATTGAAATGAAATGAATAACGTCATGTTGGCGATTTAGTGAATATCTTGATTAAAGCATATGTTGTTATAATGTTCTCAACTTATTGTCTTCTGGGGAGATGTAATGATATATATTAATTTTATTTTGGGACATCCATATTTTTGGAACAACATATATGGAAATGTATTCTCCAGGTCGTTCTTACTGCTAAGAGGCTTGTCTTTTTACATTGGAAAGTTGCATTGTATTTATGGTCCTAATTACTGAATGAATTCAAGACTTCACAGTAGCTGTAATTTATGAAGGGGTTGCTTACAGACAGATTATATATGAAGAATTTCAATGAAATATGGATACCCTTTATTGAAACCACAAAGGAAAATGTTAATTCGGTGGAAAAAATCAGTATAGTTTAGGGATAAGAAATATGGTGTATATCAGACACCGAAACAGAAAGATACAAGAAATGTTCACATTATCAAATCATTAGTTCCTCATACAAAGTTTTGCTTAAGAAAAATGCAACCATACTAAATGAAAAAATGCCAAACAGGTCGGTTTTATAAACAACTAAGCTACCCCAAATCAAATAACTAATATAAGATGGATGTTAGAAAGGACAAGAGATGACACAAAGGGGGTTTGTCTTTACTTCATTGGCAATTTTAGGGCCTTTGACGATGTGGAACATGCCAGAATGTAGAACCTATTAAGACTAATGAATGTACTGGAACGCTTGATTATTCTCCTGAGTAATCTTTTCAATTAACAAGATGCTACCATAAAAACAGATTTTGAAAAAATAGAACTGAGAAAGGGATGCATTAAAAATGGCAGGATTGCAAAGCCTGGAATAAAACAGCTGGAATAAAAAAAATGACAGCCGGAATAAAAAATGAAAGTGGAAACATTACCAGAGATGTAGATGATGCCGTTTATTAGTTGAAAATACAGATGTATCACAAAATTTGTTGTGAAACTGCTTTAATATTATACATTATATGAACCAACTAATGTCAACCTGCATGCTTTGTGAATTCACACTTAATGGGGAAAAGCTATCTGATAACTTTGATTATAAAGATACCCAGAAAGTTGGAAAAGTAATGAGTTTAACTTTAGAGAGAAGACAATGGCAAGCATAGACAAAGATATTCTTTACACTGACAGCAATTAAAATAGTTAAATCAATGATCTGCTTAATAGCAATGCATAATTATGAAACCTGAACACTGAATGAGGAAGAAAGACTTTAAATGCCTTTGAATTATGAATTTGAAGATAGCTATTGTAAGAATACCATGGACTGCAAGGAAAATTTATCAGTTCTGGACCAAATAATAGTTGACTTCCCCCTCAGGAAAGAATTAGCAAGTAGATAGGCATACCATGTATTTTAGATATGGGATGTGAGCAGATAATGAATTAGGGAAAATGTTATGTTTGGCAGGATGAAGAAACAGAAAAAGAGTATACTGGAAAAAATTGCCAGGATTAAAGGAATTACAGAATTGTTCTTGTAAGAGCTAAAAATTATCACTAAAGACATTTTTTATACAATCAACAGGAGTAAACCAGGGTTGAGATTCAAATTTTTTAACAACCGGTTCTGTGGGCGTGGCTTGGTGGTCATGTTATTGGCTGGGTGTGGCCAATTCAACATCACTTACATTGAGGCACGCATCTCCTCGCCTGGCCTCTCATGACTGTGGGGATGCTGCAACAGTCGTAAGTGTGAAAAACAGTCATAAATCACTTTTTCAGTGCCATTGTAACTTTAAATGGTCACTCCACACAAGCAAAGTACTAGCAAAGGAGGAAAAAAACCTTCCAGAGAAGTTCCAGAGACAGGAAATCTAGTCCTGCCAAGAATGTAATAAGGGTTAATGGAGGGGCAGTTTCTATAAGCAACACCAGAATGTTTCCTTCCTGCCTTCCTTACAGGATTAGGCCAGTAATTTCTTCTAACAGCCGGTTCTCCGAACTGCTTAGAATGTTAACAATCAGTTCTACTGAATAGGTGAGAACTGGTAGAATCCCACCCCTGGAGTAAACCCAATTCTGCAACATCTAATTATGTAGGGAATATATACAACTGCATCCTGGTTAGTGAGCAAGTTTGTGAAAATACTTGAATGCTTTCCACCAAAGTGTTTAGTATCACTTGGATTCCAAACAAAAATTTTCTAATCAATCCACAAGATTATTTTAGAAGTCCCATATTTTTTATAAAAGCCTAGGTGAAATGCCTATTTTGGTGCTTAGTACAAATAGCAAGGTGTCACCAAATTCCTGCTTTTTCTTCAGACTTTGTATCTCACTTATGAGCAGAACCTAGTGTTCTTGTAAGATTATGTGAATAAGAATTGAAATTAGCTATCAAAAAAAAAATATGTAATTGCCAGGAAAAGCAGGAATGGTGTAATAGAAGGCCGGTGTGGTGTAGTTATAAAAGTGTTGCTTAGAATCTGGGAGATCCTGGTTCATGTTTCCCCTCAACCCTAGACATTCATAGGCTTGTTACTAGAGGGAAAATTAGAGGATGCATCCAGTTCTGGCAAATGGACTGAAAATCACGGGACAAAGCCAAACTCAGACATGAGGTTTTCAAAGACAACAACTAAGATAAGGGTAAATGGGTGGAATGCAGAGCTCCTACTTTCAAGTGATAGTTATCTTTGGAGGCTAGACTAGACTAGATTAGACTAGACTATTTGGAAGGGACTTTGGAGGTCTTCTAGTCTAACACCCTGCTCAAACAGGAAACCCTATAGCATTTCAGACAAATGGTTATCTAATCTCTTCTTTAAAACTTCAAGTGTTGGAGCATTTAAAACTTCTGGAGGCAAGTTGTTCCACTGATTAATATTGAATGTCATGCAAAACACCAAGAGGTCCTGAGTTGGTCTGTGTGGCCTAATTCATGTGTAATCTATTTTTTACAAGACTACCCATATATTCAAGTACTAGGTTCTAGGATCTTTTTTTTTCTTTCTCAATACAGGTAGTTGTCAACTTACCACAGTTTATTTAGGGATCATTCAAAGTTACAATGGCACTAAAAAAAGTGCCCATTTTTTCCACTTACAATTGTTGTAGCATCCCCATGGTCATGTGATCAAAATTCAGACGCTTGGCAACTGGCCCATATTTATGACGGTTACAGTTTCCTGGAGTCATGTGATCAGCTTCTGTGACCCTCTAACAAGCAAAGTCAATGGAGAAGCCAGATTCACTTAACAACCGGGTTACTAACTTATCAACTGCAGTGATTCACTTAACAATTGTGGCAAGAAGGGTCATAAAATGGGGTGAAACTCCCTTCACAACTGTTTCACTTAGCAGCAGATATTTTGGGCTCAATTGTAGTCATAAGTCAAGAACTACCTTTACTTCTCATTTTTATGCTCTGCACTTATATTTTTACAGTCTGAATGAGTTTAGCACTAATTGACTTTGTACCTGTAAAAACAAACTGTTGCTTTGCTAGCAAATTTTAATATTCAATAACTGTGCCCTATCATTTTTAGCCCCTTATATGTAGTTGATGAACCAGTAACTTGCAAAAATCCATGCTATAATAATGCAGTTTATCTTTAAGTCACCATGACACCCAAATATTTCTTTTGTTAAAAAAATAGCTAAAAACAAAGTCATAGAGGGCAGAAGAGCATGCAAAGCGAAGCAGAGTTTGCCACTTAGTATGTCTACATCTTTCCATTAACCCCCCTCTCCACTAAATACTAGTTACTGCCTATCTAGAAATGGTTTTAAAAGGCAGGTGCCTTGCTCTCCTAGCCAAAAGGAGGATGGGCTATCCACAGGAGATCAACAAAATTAGGCTAGCCTTGAAACTGTCAAGTTGAACTAACACTTTTTACAAAAATGGTTGCCTATCAAAACAAGAAAGATGAAGACGCCAGTCCAGAAAAAAAGGGTTGTTAAGGCCACGCAATAGGATGTTAATAGCTCCCATTTGTCCAACATTGTTACGTAGATCGAGCACCCAAGCAGGGGAATAAAGCACATCCCAAATTATTTTTGGCTACTGATCTGTACATCCCCAATGAATGCAAGAATCATCAAACTTGGGGTAGTAGGGGAAGGGATTCTAGATTTGCTTTGCTTCCAGTTGGACCAAAAAGTATTTGTCTCTGATTTCCATTGTACCCTTCTTAAGCCAGCTTTTGCAGCCCTGAAGCATTCATTCAGTCCTCAGTCTTGCCCTCACCAAGTAGCAGAGGAAAGAACAGACTCTTCCCTGACAGCTTCCAGCAAAACAATTCAGTACTTATTAAATTATCCCATAGCAGAAAATATAATCTGACAGGCAGGTGACGGGAAGAGAGTCTCAGAGGTTTTCCACATCCTTTTAAATGGATGGCTGAAATCAGGTAATCCACTCTAATTGGATCATGCCTCTCGACACAACACACCCCTTCCCATCCCCAAATGTATTGTCCTAGCAGAGGGGGGCAAAAAAAAAAAAAAAAAAAAGCAGAGCCACTTCAGGTGTTCTAACCATAATATAGTAGGTTGAATATCCACAATCACCAAGCAATTACAAGAGATTTTAAAAAAGAGAGTTCAAAAGAAAAAAAACCAAGAAATTCCAGTTGTCTCCTGAAAAAGCACCTTTGGAATCTGGATGACTGAGAATCTCTAGACTTTTCGCTATACAATTTGGGATGAACACCCTTTGAATGGTGTGGGAGTAGGAATGGATTTCCAGAGGAAAAACTGCAGACTACGGAAACCAGGAGTACTACTCAGGTGACCCTGAGAACATAGATAAACTTCCAAGTGCTTTGACCACCCTCTAAAAGGATGCAAAGGTCTAGCTATCTCCAAGGAATATAAATCCTTCCATTCCCCACTGGCCTGTCAGAGCTGAAGAAGCTTCTTGGATGAGAAGCAAAAGTTTTCAAAAGAAAAAAGTCCAGTTGCCTCCTGAAAAATCACCTTTGGGACAACCATGACCTGGATGATTGAGAATCTCTACAAAGAGATTAAAAAAAACTACTACAGAGATGGAAAGCAATGATAGGAGAAAAGGAGAAGAAAATAGGTATTAAAAAAAGCTTTTTTGCAAGAACTGACCAGATCCTAAGGACCATCAAATATTGTATATTGCTTGTTGCATAATATTCTACAAATGTTGATGAAAACCGCTGAGAATATGGACTAGACATGACCATAGCAAGTGTGTAGGCTTAGCTGTCATGGGTGGACAGGAGTTTACATTTAATAACTGTACGAAATATGCATATGGAGATCACTAAAATGCTGCATCCACTCCATAATTTTTCTAGGTATCTGTATGCTTTCCTTTCCTTTTCCCCAAATATATTCCCCCGCCCCCAACATCAAAACTAGATGGAGA
The DNA here is from genome assembly GCA_015471245.1 of Laticauda colubrina. Taxonomy (NCBI): domain Eukaryota; kingdom Metazoa; phylum Chordata; class Lepidosauria; order Squamata; family Elapidae; genus Laticauda; species Laticauda colubrina. The sequence continues at coordinate 31,624,016 of BLBF01000032.1, forward strand.
AAATCATTCAAAGATAAAAGAAGTCATAAAGAAAAGCCCCAGAAAAAGTTCAAGACTTTCAAAATAATCTCTTGCATTTAAAAAGGCACATTCCTACTTTCTTTATATATGACTGAGGGGGTTTCAAACTTAAATGCATTAAACTGCCATAATCACATCTGAGTAAAAGACCAAGCAACTTCACATGATAATTTATGTTGGAAAATTACAATATTTTTATTAGGGCAATATTCTTCTTATGCAGCCATCTTCTGAGTTTTAACATAGATGGGTCCAGAGTTGCTTTAATTCATGGAAAAGAACAAGAGCCAGTAAAATCTCCTGCTAGATACAAAACAAATTCTGTCCATTTGCTGTGTGCCATTTCAAAAAATTCTGGAGGGTAGACTGCCTTTTTTTTTTTTTTTTTTTTTAACAAAATAGAGTTTTCAAGGCACTCAAGCCTTGAATAGGAAAGAGGAACGGGCAAATTGCCTCCCCTTTCTTCCTTTAGCATAAACTTCACATCCAACACTCCATACCAAGAGAGAAGACATACAGTGCATATGCTGCAAAAGATGGCATACGGTAAGCAACCTTACGGATGTTGAAATCAAGAATATTTGAAGTTTTCCTCCAAGAGAATCATGGCTACCTCAGAAAAGCTGACGGCCAGCTGGACAGTTGATACACTAACAGAATATTCTCAGAGCTGTGAAATTGTGATAGAGACCTAGTAAACCAGTGGCATTCCATTTCCCTATTCTTTTAAGATCTTCCTGCTGACAATGCCACATCGAAAAATTGGAAGCCAAGTCACCACAGTACAAAGCAGATCTTTCCAAAGGTGCTTATTTTCAAGAGGCAACTGGACTTCTTTGTTTTTCTTTGAAGATGTTTCGCTGCTCATCCAAGCTTCTTCAGCTTCGACTGGATCATGGGGAATGGAAGGATTTATATTCCTTGAAGACAGCTGGTCAAATCCTTCCATTCCCCACCACCCAGTCAGAACTGAAGAAAAAGCTTGGGATAAGAAGCGAAACATCTTCAAAGAAAAACAAGAAAGTCCAGTTGCCTCTTGAAAAAAAGCACCTTTGGGACAACCATGACCTGGATGACCAAGAATCTCCATAGATATAAAGCAGGCTTTCATGTTTATTTCAATTTATTGGCTGCTCAACTCCAGTGGGCTTTTTTCTGTGGAAGATATGATCCCAGGCAGTGGTCTATACACATATAGGCTTAGTATTTGGTAGTAGCATGACTTCAGCCTTGTTGGAAAATAAGTTTAGAGAGCCATGAAGATGGCTTGAAGGGTATATTCAGAAATCATTACGAAAAAGGGCAGAAGCATTCCTTGAGCTCTGGGGGAGAAGATGGCTTTAGGAAGAGATTGAGGTTGGGTCCTCAGTGACCAAAGAGAGTGTAGGAGGGAGGGAAGACATAATACAAGCAGCGTTGCAAGACTATCTTCCCACATAGATAAATAAATAAATAAATAGGTATAGATAAATAAATCTATACCTACTTATAAATTCCCAGAAAATTAAAATACAGCCATAGCTTTCCTGTAGAGTTGGTTTCTTGTTGTATCTGCACCCTAGAGCTGATAATTTTAACTGGGAGACATTGCTAAGGATAAAGAATTGAGAAAAGTCATGCAGTTATTCGTGGGGCAGGAGAAGAAAAAATCCAAGTAGGAGAATCCATTAAATCTGTCAGAAGGTTGAAAGGTAATGAGGCCTAAGGCTTTTTTTGCCTTTGATAAATTGAAGCCTCTTTCAGCAGAAAGGTTAGTTAAGGCTATGTATCCTATAGTTTAATTCCTCTCATCCTGCTCCTAAATTGTTATTACCCTTTTGGAATTAGAGGAAAACCAACACTATGTCAGTGTACAAACTCATAAAAGACATCTGTTATGCTGTATCTCCTTTATTTGATCACTGGAGAGAGAAATCTAAAAAATCCTGATGTGCCAGGAAACTATGTCACACCTTCACTTTTGACATGTTGTTTAAATGTCTTGTAATCCTATGACAATCATGTTTTTCTTTTATGTTTACCTATAGAATAATTAAGAATTAAGAGAAGTGTGACATATTTTATGCAAAAAATTATCTTATGTGTACATAAATACAGCGTTGATCATAATCACTGAAGGAAGATAGCTATGAAACAGAGAACTACAACTTAATTGACATTATTAGTAAAAAAATAAAACCTTCACAGCATCTAACTGCAGGGGCAAACTATCTTTCAGCCAGTGGATATATTTTTTTAAAAAAGATGAAAAGGTACTTTCATAAATTGGCAACCAAAACCAGTTGAAACATTCCAGAAGCCAAAAAGCATCCTTAAGTGTTCCCTTGTTTTGTCTTTTTTCCTGGGTAGATGAGGATTCTTTCAGAATTTGTGGACTACAGCTATGCTACAGGGCCGAGGTGAGAAATAATTTTTAAATAATGAAGCTCGATTCTGGCCCTTCACAAGTACATAGCCTCTCATTTATTCATTAAAAGAGCAAAGAATATCAAATAAAACCCCATGAAGGGATTGTGCAAGAAGGGAAGAACTAACAAAGGGGTCTGCCTAGGATTCTACATAATTCGTTTCTGCAGAATACCATAAATTATATCATAGGTAGCCAATATATGAATGCAGAAATGTATTTCTGACAGTTCAAACATCCCCACAAAAGGGGTCAACTATGGCAGATTATCTGTCCATAACAACCAATAAGGGCACCTCTTGCTCCCATCACAAATGTGCACACATCCTGTTTCAGAGGGATTATGGAAAAGAGACAGGAATACAAGAGGGAGCATCTTATTTTGCCCAAGCAGATAGGATTCAAAGCATGTTTGTTATTAATGACAAGACTTTCTGGTCATTTCATCAGGAAATTAATAAAATAAAATGGTCTATATTAATTGTGAATGTTATTTTATGACAATAAAAAACACAAGAAGCATTTGACTGGTACGTGCAACTATAGTAATATGGGGAAATGAAATCTGGAAAACCAGCCATTCATTCCTAATGTCTAAACAGCCAGGTTGGAACATATAAATTATTCAAAGCAATGCCTAATATGTATGACCCAACTCTCTAACGATGTGACAGCCGGTAGCATGCACTGGTTTTCCCTTTTCAGATTTTAGCCAAGAGAAAATCCTGTAACAATGCAATATGCCAATTGGGATAAATGATTCAATTGCCATTCTGCTTCCATGTCTCTCTAATGATTTTTCTTTCATATCCGGGGGACAGAATACTGATTAAGCTGGAACCTGTTTTATGCCAGGAGAATCCTTAATGTAGAGGCTGGTGAACTCTGTGGGCTGAATCAGGAATACCAACTGCTTTTATTTCTATTCATGAATCTTTGAGCAGATTTGAGGAATAACCTTCTTATCAATTAAAGAGCCACTATCATGCAACCAGAGACCAGACCTAATCCACCATTAACCCTTCCAGAGTTGTGCATATTGGTAAGTGCCTTCATACTGGTTGTTATGGAGAGTTAATTCTAAGAGAGGGGAAAAAAACACACTGTTCACTGTGTTCCCTTCTGGCCTTTACTAGAAGGCCAGAGCACAACAGCATCTCTCTCCCCACCCTGCCTTATGCAGCGCTTGTAGGAGAAACCAGGAATGTCCTAAGTGCTAATGCCAAAGATACTCAAAGCTATTACCTCTGATGGGAGCCTCCTGCACTGCCAGACCTCTATACTATTGACTGTTCCTTGCATTAGCCAAGTCCCAGCAGCACACAATGGCTCTTTAAATACAATTAGTGCTGTTGCTAATGGAAGGCAGTAAAGTTAAGACCCTTGGCCCAAGGCAGAGGAAGTTACAGCTGCCACACTACTGCCTCCAGGGTAATCACTGGCTCAGGTCAAGAGAGGTGGCAGCAGGGGAAGTCTTTCCCTGCATTTGCTGCTGCAGAAACCCTTGGCTACTTTTTTCTTTCTCCTCCTTGCAGCTCTCCAGATTGAAAAGACACTTGCTCATTGGTCTGGCAGTTACCTTGGATTATATTACAACAAACCCCATCTATAGCCATTTTATTTTTTATTAATTCAGTTAGCCATGATAAAACAGAAATACGAAGATAATTTTTAAAAAACCGGGAAGGGAAAGATAGAAATACCAACTGAACTTGACTCTGGAGACCGTACAGTGTCCCAGCTTTCAGCTGTATGCCATTCAGCTCGCCATCTGAAAGGATACAGTGCGCCTGCAACAACATGGAGGCAGAAAACAAGGGATGGCTGGCTTTCTCGATTTTCTTTAGGCAGCATCCTTTCTCTCCAAAGGCAGTAATTGGCTCTGACTAATTACTGTGGTATTGGAAGGGAAAATAGCTGAGGAGGCCAGTGAAAAAAGAAAGATATCCCTATGCCTTGCCAGGTCTTCAGCCTATTGGCCTGGATGAAAACGTCCAGTCAGTCTCCCCTCGGCAGTATAGCTACCATGCCACCTGCAGGAGGGCCAGGGGAACCAGCGTGATGGCTTGAGTATTCCTGGCTAATCAGAACCAGAGGCAGATTCTGCTGAACTAGGTGGCGTGCTGGCTATCTCCTCCTCATCAGAATCCTGGAAGAGAATGAGTGTGGTTAGGAATATGGAAGACAAACAGGATTAGATACATGTTTTACAGGTTCCAAATTAAAAGAATCCTATCCAAAAAGAAAAGCTAGCATTCCCTCCGCTCATCATATTTTAATGTTCTTGCATTGGGGTTGGCAAATGGTGACAGATGCTGACCACTGGGAAGATGATGTTCGGACAATCATCTCATCCAGTCTGATGGTGTGCAGGCAAGTGAAGTAGTGATGTATTCTACATGTGCTTTCAGCCCAGGGGAGTCCAGGCACAGGGCCACTCCACACACCAAATTGCAACAGAGTAGCTTTAAAATGTTCTGAAGTCGATAAAAACCAAGTAAACAAATATTCACTGCTAAGTGCAAACCTAATATATTGTCTCAGATCAACAAAGCAATTGGGATTAATTCTGAGTGTGACAATTTACAATTTTTAGAAGGATGCTTATGTAGGTTTTTCTGAAGCAAGCCCAAGCGTTAAAAAAGAATCTGGATAAAATTGAGCAGTGCCTTTTTCCGTTGTTGTTGTTTTTTAGTTTACAGCCAACATCAAGCATTAGCATTAGCAATATCACTTAGACTGATATACTGCTTCACAGTGCTTTACAGCCCTCTCTTAAGCTATTTACAAAGTCAGCCTACATGCCCCCCGACAATCTGGGTCCTCATTTTACTGACCTCGGAAGGATGGAAGGCTATGTCAACCTTGAGCCTGGTGAGAACTGAATTGCTGGCAGTCAGCAGAATTAGCCTGCAATATGGCACTCTAACCACTGTGCCACTATGGCTCAGCATCCACCTCCACTGTATTTTAAAACTCACCTCCTTCTTGTCTTCGCCTGAGGAACTTTCATCGCTGGACACAAATTCCTTGCTCTTGAAGCTCTCACTTAACTGTTTAGGGGGAATCTTGCTAGCAGATTTTACAGGTGTTGCTACTTTCTTCTCTGTTTTGCCTTTTCCTGATTTATCAGGCTTTTTCTTTTTGGCTTTTTCTCTGCAGACATAAAAACAGAGACAACTTTCTGCAATAGCAGAGTCCTTTTGGTTTAGGAGAGATGGGGTTGGGGGAACAACTCAAATATAATTGCTCACCTCTTGGAACTGTCCACTTTGCCCCCCTCACTGTAGTCCTTCATGGCCTTCTCATAATCCCTCTTGGCCTCTTCTGCTTTACGCTCCCATTCCTACAAGCCAAACAGCCAGTTTTACACATCTTGTTTAAACTGCATAATCCCCATTCATACATATAGTACCTGTTAATGCATATAATATTCCTACTAACTCCTGAGTGTATCCTATCCAAATGTCATGGAAACAGAAAGTTACATTTCAAAATCCCAACTTCTTTAAATCAATAGTGTTTTCCCCTTAGGCTGATTTGCTAAGGTTTTGAAGGTCAGTTTTAGACTCAAAAGCTGGTAAGAGATTTAGTACTCCTGTGGGAACGCCTAATGATCAGGAGAGGATTACTCTGCCCTAGAAAGCAAAGATATGCAAAATGTTCCAAAGCAAAAGATTCCAATCTTGGAACAGACTATAGTGTGATCTTACCAGAAATGGACTATCACGAATTAAACACTCAAATGTATCTGGGGAGATAGGCACAGCACATTAGGGAGTTGAAGCATTTTGATCTTGAAATGGTTGTTTACCTCTAGCGAATAGCAGAACAGCGCAAAAGTTTAGCAGTTCTGTTAAATCCAGCACAGACTCTCATTGGGTTCAGGAAACCCCAAATCCTCAGCAATACCAATATAGATCATTCATTTATTTGGTCTAAATCATGCTTAATATTCAGGAGTTCAGGAAAGTGGACACAGTACTTCCCCTCTCCAATTTCTCCCCAAATCAGCTTAAGAGTTGACATAATTTGTAATGAGAGGGCAAATGGCCTAAAGTCATCCAATGAGCTTCTGGTCAGAAAGTAAGACTGAAACTGGGTCTCCCCATCCTAGCCTAAGAGTTTAAGTATATAAACTCCCCAGATCTGTAGGCAGAAGTCTTTGCCTCTCAGGCTAGTTGTTAATGGGGATTGACTTTAGTGTGCTCTGTATGCAAGGCATATTCTCTTCCATTGTGTTTAAAGTCCCCATCAACCATACAATTTCAGAAGTACCTATCGTGCCTCATAACTCCATCTAGACTTTGGTTCTATTTTTAAAAACTCAAGCATTCAATTTAAGGAATTATGTATCTTTGATCTTAAGTGGCACACAAAAGTCCATATGAAATTTAGTATTACTGTGGGAAGGCCGAATGATAAGAACAGGATTACTGTGCGCGAGAAAGTTAGTAATTTGGGATTTATTATAACACATTTTTTCAAAAAGAAAAAAATTCCCCCCACTCATTGTCATCACCCCCAAAAATGGGATTCCGGTCAGCACCATCTCTTGACTCACCTCTTTCTTCTCTTTTGACATTCCTTTCCACAGTTCCCCAGCTTTCTTAGACACGTCAGTGACACTCATGCCAGGACTGTCTGATCTGATCTTGTCACGATTAGCATTGAGCCAGAGCATATATGCTGATAAAGGCCTCTTTGGGGCATTGGGGTCTTTCCCTTTTTTACCCTAGGAGGGGGTGCAAGAGAAGAGAATCGGAAGAAAAGCACAAATATGTAAGAAAGAGATGCCTTTTCCCCAGTCTATCCTACAGATATAGTATAGCATGTTTCTCTTCTGAACTGTGTGCCTTTTTAGGCCTTTACCTTCAAATAAGTGGGCTAGCCAACTTGTTCCCAATTGTATTCCAGCAGCCCTCTGCTATGTGTTTGGTTCATGGTCAAGACTCTCCCTGAGCTCTTTCTACCACTGAATGGAGACAGCCTTCCTATAACCATGGGAAGGCAAACTTTATTGAGACACTTTACTGAATGTGCTGGGACTTTTCAGTATCTGTCATGAATGGTCTCGAGAGGCTCCATTGGTAAAATGATTGTCAGTGAAAGTGGTCAATCACAAAACATGCATTCAGAAATATCATTTATAAATCAATATAAACAATATTTATAAATAACATTTCTAAGGGTCCCAAACCATTTTTAGCAATTTAATTCATGCTCTAGGGCACAAGTGTCAAACTCAATAACGTCATGGGCCGGATGGTGAAGTATCACAATGTTTTTTGCCTTTGCGGAACCGGGGTAGGCGTGGCCTGTGCATGATGTATCCAGCCCATGGGCCGCCAGTTTGACAGGCCTGATCTAGGGGATCCTGCATTGAAGAGGCAATTGCACTAGGTGACTTCAATGGTCACTTCTGATTCTGTAATCCTGAAGTTTCTTGGAACATGGAATCCACTTCTTTAGGCCTTCTAAAACAAATTAAGATACTGAATCGTCACAAGAATCTATTTCAAAGGTTAATCTCATTAGAAAAGGTAAGGCCTTTACTCAATTCATTTTTTACATTGTAATTCAGATATAATTTGCGAAACTGATTTTGATTTGAGTGTTTTCCTTCATTTAGTTAGTCTTGCTGATAGTGTCTGGAGACAGAGGGGTGTTACTCAATTAAGTGGGGGCCACAGAAGGAGCGTTCACGTCGCGGCCCCTGTCAGGTATCTGTTTACCTGCGAATCCTTCTACCACGTTACACCAACCTACACCAACAGTGTTCTACAGTGGCTGGGAAAAGTGTAGCGACACGAGAGAAGAAGACGACTCAATTAAGTCATGTGAAGGTTCTCTAACCACTAAACTCTCCAAATTAAGACAGAGGTCAGCTACTCTGAACAAGATTGAGTCTCCAGTGATCTCTAAGCAACGGAAGAGTGTACTCAGCAGGATACAAGGTTGCTTCTAATTATACTGAATGCAATCATTATCTTGTCGGGCAGACACTGTTAAACATGTTAAGTTGAGCTCAGTTTTCACCTCAGACTGTTTCTTGCGGGGCTTCCGTTCTTTAACAATTTTGGCTTTTTTGACAGGTTTTTTCTTCTCATCACTATCCCCTTCATTACTAGATGAACTAGCAGAGGCATTGCTATCAAACCTGTCTCAAGAAAAAGTCAAGAGGGGTGGGTCAAAATTGATCAGCAAAACAAAGGTGCATGTATGCAGTTGTATTCACAAGTTTGAATAATTTCCTTACACTAATAAAAACTCAGTTCTAATCTACAATTCCTGACACTTCACACACAGAATCATGTCAAAAACAAATCTTACAAAAAATTCTTCAAGAGATTAGGTACTAGAAGTTTTTTTTAAGAGTTTACATTTCTACAAATTATTGCTTACACATATACATAGTAGCAAAGGGCACAAAGCCATTACCGATTTTTTTAAATAAAACACAAATAGGTTTTATTATATGACAAATCATCAGGAAAAATGATTTTTTGACTTAATCTTCTATTTCTGCAAGTATTTTTTTTCTTTTCAAAAACCCATGAAAAAAGCTTCCAAAATAAGCAAGCAAAACCACTCATGAATATTCCATTCTAGACAAATTGTTTTTCCTGACATCATTTCCTCCAATAAATTCTCCAGCAGCTTCAAGGAAAGTATCCAGATTTCTGATGCTCATGATTTTCCTGAAGATGTAACTTTTACTATGACATATGACTCTGTTGTAAATGCAATTTATCTTCCAGAGGAGATTACTCTTCATTGTTACTTTACTGTAAAGTTAATTTACAATTACACTGTTAGTTGCCCTAAAATTGCAGTTCTGAAAGTTGGCTAAGGAGATTTATTAAATAAACTCCAGTCTTACCTTATTCCTACAATCCTTACAAATTATGGTATTTCTTCAGTCAAACTCAACTGTTCTCATCTTTCACTATATTTGTGTCGTCTTTCTTAGCACAGATATTTAACATTTTTCTCTTGGAAATATTTTAATCTTGAGATTTTCCTGTTTCTGCATTCTTAGGTTATCTCAATCATTTTCTAAGACATGAGCAGGCAATTTAGACTTGCAAATACTTTGAATTACAATTTTCCAAAGGCCCAGACTTCAGAATTATCATTCAGAAGTTATAAAGATAATATTTGCAGGGCAACAAGTTTCATATTTTGGTTCTAACATGGTCATAGTGACCTCATGTTCATTGCAACGAAAAGCAGCACCAGCCCTTCTAAAAATAGTTATTTTTTAAGATTTGTAGCCTGCCTGCTATTCAATAACTCAAAATATGATATGAATCTAACACCACTGATCCTACTATTAAACAATATTAACATCTACCACAATTTCATTAATATACCATAGACATTAAACAAGAGAATTTCACTAAACAGTTATCTTTTTTTAAACTTACTCTTCTGCCACATCTTCCTCCTCCTCTACCGGATTGAATGACTCATCTGGAAAGAAAAAGAAACAGGAAATGCACGTTTCCACTCCCAACTACAAGTGAAAGCAATTTTGAGAAATCAGGCCAGCCACTGAAAAAAGCTCACCCGTCTCCTCTCCGGAGTCCTCACTGCTGTCATTCGCATGTTCCTCACGAATCTTGCCCTCCTCTTTCATCCGCTCCAAGTAGGCATCATGGGAGTCTTCATCAGAACCGTCATATTCGTCGTAGGTCACATTCTTCATGCCCTAGTAACATACACAATGGGTTCCATGGATACGAGCGCAAGAGTTTCACTTGCCGCAAGCAGATAAAAATTCTTCAATCTGTTGACACCTAAAGCATGCAGAGATTCTACACCTGTAGTCCCCTCCCCCCACGCTCCTTGGCACACAAACTGCAGAGAGAAAGTTTCTGGTACCACAAATTTCGCAGATGCCTCAACAACCAATTACATGCTGCTTCCCAGAATCTGCTAAAACACCCTCTCCCTCCCCAAGGAAAGGGAGGAATCATGCTGGTGACTTTTAACAACTGATTAGGTAGAAGCCACTCCTGGAGCAAAGCAGGCTACTGCCCCATCCTTGTGGTTCATGCAAGGTTATACTATGGTGATTAGAAATGTTCACCACAGCCATGCAGAGGAGACCTGAACCAAGAGGAGGAAGAGGAGGGGATAATCACACAGACCTTTTTCTTCTACAAGGAGAGAACAGAAATTGAGAAGGAAGAAAGCTCTGGAGAGAAAGAGAAACCCCCATCCCACCCCAAGCAGATCAGGAACAGGACTAGACAGCAACTGCCTTTCCTTGCTCTCTCTAGCCCACCCCCTGAAACAAGTACCTCCTTAAGTCCCCGATTCTTGATGTTCAATTTCTTGGCATTCACAAAGTCAAAGAGTTTTCCATATTCTTCTCTGTAGGGAATAGAAATCACAGGTATGTCTGTAGGATTTAGCATAGGACCAATATTCACCTGCCCAGGGCAGAAACCGATCAAACAGGAGCAGTACTATTTTTTGTTGTTAAGGCAGGGAACTGAGGGCAGGGAAAGAAGGGCAGTGGTAGTAGTGGTGAAGGGGAGGAAAAGGATCGAGGAAAATGAAGATCAAATGAAAAACAAAACATTTGAAATCATGGGTCATAGTAGCAGACAAGCAACACAAACAGAATTTTTGAATCACAAAGGTTCTGCTAGTATCCTCTGAAATGGGAGACAGCTTATTCATTACAAAGCAGCAACTGAGATGGGGGGGGCATCACTCAACAGCTCTGCTGCATTTGCATTCACTTACCTCTCTATGCTGCTGAAAGTATACTGTGTCCCTTGCTTGGTTTCTATCTCAAAGTCAAAGGAACGTGTTGTTGTGGTCCCACGAGCAAAGTTGACAAAAGCAATCTCGTCAAAGCGGATGTGAACAGGTGGCTTGTGCACATAGATGAAACCACGTTCCAAAGGATATAAGAGGCCCGAACTAGCCTTATAGGAACACGTGATGCACTGGGCTCCAGAATGTCTAGCAAAGGAAAAGAAACATCAATATAAATGTTGTTGAGCCAGATGAAGGCATTTATTAAAAAATACCGAGACAGATTATCAAACTGGGGAGCCCAAGCATCCTTAGTTTATCACCATTTTGGCTTAACCTTAGTGATTAAAGAGGAAAAAGTACACAATAGAGGTAGTCCTTGAGTTACAACAGTTCATGTAGTGACTGCTCAAAGTTACACCAGCACTGAAAAAAGCGACTTATGACCATTTTTTACACAAAGATTGCAACATCTCCTTGGACACATGATAAAAATTCAGATGTTTGGCAACCACGTCATATTTATGATGATTGCAGTATCCCAGGATCAGGTGATCCCCGTTTGTGATCTTCTGATAAGCAAAGTCAACGGGGAAACCAGTTAGTAACAACTGTGTTACTAACTTAACAACTGCAAGTGATTCATTTAACAACTGTGTCAAGAAAGGTTGAAAAACGGGAGAAAATTCACTTTGCTTAGCAACTGAAAGTTTGTGCTCAATCGTAAGTCAAGGACTACCTATCGACAATCAATAACCTGTAGTTATTACTGTTATTCATTATACCTATCACTCAGATCTTAATGCCTTCTTTGTCACTCCCCTTTGGAACACTGAAAGCTGATTACTCACAGTTCATTTGTTCCTATAATCTGCATTCCTTACCCCTGAAAGTTGCCTGGTACAGTTATCTTGCGGTTCACAAGGGCTTTCATGACACGACTGACCATCTCATACAGAGACCCAGACATGTTTTTGGTGAGCCGTCCTTCAAAGCGCTTCTCAACTTCATCCCTTTAAGTAGAGAAAATGTCAATCGAGAAAGATTTCCCATGCAATATTAGGACACTGAGATATCAGGTGAGCCTCAGAGTTGAGATCAGTAACAGAGAATAGATGCAGACATGCCCCATTCTAAAACAGCTGACTATGCTGCTACCACATAAACGATGTTTTATATATATGGCCCGTTTTCACAATTATCTTACATATGTGTACATCCCTTGTGAACAAATGCAAGACCAAATACACAGACTGTCAGGTTGCTTAAACAAACTGTGAATCCAGCCATCGCAACCTATTTAACAACCAAGGCCAAAGCAACCATGGCTTCCTGAGGGGTATGAATCTTGATCATATAAGAGTACTTACTCATTCATGTTGAGGGTCAAGGAGATATCCTCATCCTTTGAGAACAGTAGAATAAGGAAGTGATAGCGAGTTTGGCCTTGCTTTATAGGAGGGTCTAAGCTGATCTGGAACAAACAGAGACAGTGCTAAGTGTGTGTGTGTGTGTGTGTGTGTGTGTGTGTGTGTATATATATATATATATATATATATATATGTATATATATATATATATATATATATATATATATATATATATGAATGCCACACCAAAAAAGCCATTTAGCTGTGGACCAAATGCATTAAACATGAAGTAGGGACAGTCTCCCAGCATGATAAAAATGCAAATGCCATCAGACAAATATTATACTAAAAATAGAAAAGTTCCTTTTATTTCCATAATAACCAAGAAGATGGACATCCACCTGGAATAATTAGAAACTGTGAAATCTAGGAGGAAGAGGCTATTTCTGGATTCTTCCTTTCACCAAAAAAGGGATATAAAGGATGAATAATTTTACTTTTGGATTTAAATTAGATATATGTGATTTAAGCAGCTAGTTTTGCTCACAAAACATTAAATATTTTTTTGAATCAAACCTATTCCGAGAAGCAATCACAGCAATTACTTCTCACAAGAAGTATTCTGACAATGATTTCAAAATTCCTCACCACAAAAAACATCTGGCGCTGATCTTTATGGGGAAGCAAGAAAAGCCGTAGAACAGTGGTATATGGGATCTTGTAATCAAATGTTTTGCCATGGAGGTGCAGGAAGGTAGGATAGATACGAATATCATAGCGCCCACGAGGAGTCAAGCACTGCAGCTCTCGGAAGATACAGATAGCATCTCCAGTAGCCTGGATGACATCTGCCTTTGATAACACATTCTGGGCAAATGCCTGCAACAGCAAGGAGAGTTTTTCAATTTCATTGTTCATGTGTTGTTTGTTGACAATAAGTGTTTGATTCATTGATTCATGAAAAAAATGTTTCTTCCTCCACTCTGCCACCTCCCATTCATGTTCAACCTACCTCCACGGGATCTACACCATCCTCCTGAGTGGGTGGCACATAGAAGCGGACCTCCATGAGGGACACCTCAGCATCATCATTCTGATGGAACTCCAGAGTCACCTCATTCTTGCCAGTGGTGCACTGGGACACGTTACTGAGTGGGATTTCAAAAACTGGTTGCTCCCCAATATCAAAAGAGAGAAGTTGCCCTTGCAAAAAGAAAAAAGAAAAAAGTTTTTACCCACAACCAAAGTACATTACTTTATTTCCCACATCCTGCTAAGTCCATAATGCGCTTAGGACATCAGCTTTGGTTTTAACTGCTTAACTGCAAAATGCTTGGGGATCTGCATGCTGAGGTTTATATAGAAGGAACGGGCAACTTTTCTACTGTTGGGAACCACATTTAATGTGGAACAGCAAGGCTCCACCAAGCAGGAAAATGATACAAAATGGATTGGACATTATCTGAACTGAAATAGCCAGTATTCACTTAAAGTTCTGTTGGAGGGAGAAATGGGGAATGGTAATTTTTCTTTTTAAAAGCATATTTTACAGCATAATTTGTCTCAAAAACAATGTCTCAAGTAGTTAGCACCAAGGATTGTAAGTTTGGGGCAGCTGCTGCATCAAAAAAGACTGAAAATCAATTGTCCTGGTCTATAGGTTTTGGCATAATACAGTATGAAAACTGAAGCCAATTGTTGTTTGTTTAATGTTACTTAGTCCTATATGTAAGTTCAACTACTTCCTCACAGTCAACAACCAATCCCTTCCCCAGATAACTACAACAAACCCATCTATCATTTTCAATTAGCTATGTCTCCTTGAATTGTTTCCAACTACCAATTTCTATGGAGGTATAGTATAAAACTCACCTCCAAATTTAACTGTCCCCCAGTTCCAGCCCTTTACACATAGATCTTTCTCAGCAAGATCTAAATGAAAGTGTGTTTTGAAGAAATCTGAAAGTTTGTCGAACTCCTAAGAATAAAAACAGTCAATGTACACACCAGCAAGCTAAAGACATGTACAACAGTAATTTGAATCTAGTCCCTTGTTTACACTACAGAAATTTATATTATACCCCAGATATGAAATCATACTTACAGTACAAGCCCAAAACTATAAAATTAAGAAATGTTATGTGGGTGTTGAGCCATTATAAAAAAATGAAAAAATCTGTGTATTTTATCACTAGCACTTCCTACAACAAATGCAAAAAAACCCAACAAAAACAAAACGACATTCTCTTTGATTTAAACTGGGCTATTGACAACTTGCATAGATATAACTTTGAAATTTCCCAGGCTTAATAGAAAAGTGATTTGCCATTCTTTCTTTCTTTCTGGTTTTTTTTAGAACCTCTAGGTTGTCTCCCACATCCAATTACAAAATAGGACCAATTCTGTTTAGCTAGCCAAGGTTATCTAAGTGCTGCCACCAGCTGAGGCAAGAATCTATAATTAAATAGGAAACAAGCATTGCTGCTACAAATGCCATTCATATTAAAAACAGTATTATAAGATCCAAGGTTGAAAACACACTGATGTAATCAGATTAGATATCCAACTGCAAAATCTCTTGCTACAGTGAACACTCTAGGGTATCAAACTGGATTTCTTTAAAAGCCGGATCAGCATCTTGTCCGCGGACCGGCAGGGGTGGGGAGCAGGGGGAGACGGCACAGATGCCTCCTTCAGCACTTTATTGGCCAAAATGAGGCATTTTGGGCAGCAAAATGCTGCTGCAGGCTGTGGAGGTCAAAAATGGGCTGCACATCCCCCGTTTTCCGGCCCATTTTTGCCAGCAGAGGCACTGCAAGCCAGTCCTTTGATATTCCCAGGCCAGCCCCACAGGCTGGATTTATAATCTCCCTATGGGCCGGATCTGGCTTGCAGACATTGAGTTTGACAACCCTGTTCTAGTAGTTTTTAAAACAACCTATCTTCAGCTGCCTATCTGATTAAAGCTCTGCATTCTTCTCTAATGCATCTTGTTCAAAAACAAACCTGCATCAAAAGGGTCTTACCGTCTCTCTGAACCCATCATACTTGTAGACGTGGCCACTTTTAGTAAGCAGCTTGAGGCCATGTCCCAATGCTACTCGCCTCCAGACACCTTCTGCCAATTCTGAGGCCTGGATGTTGTCAACTTTCCCAGTTTTGCTGTTCTTAAAAATCACACCTTGACGATTTAGTCGCAGACGGCCATCATTCTAGTTCAGAACAGAAAATGTCAGTAAGAAAACAATAGTGAATGGCAATAGCTGAAGGCAAAAGATGGCACCTAACCTTTTTACACAAAGAAAAAACAGATTTCAATTTAAAGGAAGAATAGACTATTTTCTCATCTAAATTAAAAAATAAAACTTATCCCGAAGTAACTTCAATCTTTCAAGAGCCTCTAAGATCCTCTTTAAAATTTAGAATCATTGGCAGTAAGCATATACATCCATATAGATAAGCAATTGAAGGAATATGCACACCTGATGCAAAAAATTAATTTTTCTGGAGGAGATTATGCTGAGAAAGGTGAAGAGGGAAGAAGACAACCAGCAGCAAAGTGGATGGATTTGGTTACAATGATGATGAGTACACCACTGAAAGACCTGGACTCAATTAATTTAATACCACATAATTTATCAATCAATCAAGTTATAGAAATTTCTTCTAACATTATGCCCAAATTATGAAAGTACATCAGACTACATTTTTAATATACGGGTATTCCTTGACTTAGGACCATTCATTTAATGACCATTTGAAATTACAAGACTGAAAAAAGAGACTTATGACTGTTTTTCACAACACCATTGCAACATTCCCCATGGTCACACGATCAAAATTCAGATGCTTGGCAACTGGCTTATATTTATGATGGTTGCAGGGTCATGTGATCACCGTCTGCAACCTTCTGATAAGCAGTCAATGGGGAATTCAGATTCACTTAACAGCCATCTTACTAACTTAAAACTGCAGTGATTCACTTAACAACTATGGCAAGAAAGGTCGTAAAATGGGACAAAATTCATTTACAATGATCTCACTTATAGTAACAGAAATTTGGAGTTCAAATGTGGTCATAAAATTGAGACTACATGTATGCTAGATCCCACCTAGATTGGCCATGAAGAATTCAATACCATTGATGTCAAGCCCGAAATTGATATATGTGTAGCCATTTTAGTTAGGCTTAGTATATATTCTTTTTCTTACTTTCTCTGTGGCAGTCATGGGGGGAAAGGGTTTCAGACTTGCAACATTGCTAAGGGGGGAGGAGTGGAAATAGAGAGTTGTTTTGGCTAGGTGATTCTTCTTCCCGTGGGAAAAGGAGCTCTCCGTGCTTAGGCCCCTTGAAGTTGAGATTTATGACATCAAGCAGTGTTGAATTACTTCTATTAGAGAATGTGACTTTTTGGGGTTATTTCTAACTTTTAATATTGTGGGGTAATTCCGGGTTGTGACAGATCCGAAATTACCATGGACTTTGCCAATTTGATGCTTTCCTAAATAAAAGAAATTTGTCTTGGAGGATTGATTTTGTTCTTTTTTAAAAAAATGGATTTCATCACTTGGAAACCTGAGATTCGACACCTAGGCAACAGACAGTGGCTTTCTTGTCAGTGAGATTATGTAAATGTTTTTGCAGACCAAAATAAATGTTCTTCCAGATCTAATACAGTGTACCATTGTTCAAAAAAGGAATGTAGCAATAAAACATGACAATTGTTCCTCTTTGGTATCCGGGGCACCTTCATTATGTCTCCTACTATTATTTTTTTCAAGATATTATACACATCAATAGTATGTTTATTCAATTAGAACTCTCCCCCATACATCATACAATTTAAAGTTGTAACTTTATAGGTAGCCTTCCTTTCACGTACATAAAAAATAAGTTTTTAAACAAATGATTCAATGAAATGGAGAAGATATATTATCAATGACAAGTGCCACAAATTTATTAGAATTAAAAATCAACATTAACATACTCAGGAAGAGAGAACTATTCCTAGAAATTAAGCTCATACCAAAAGAGTAGCACTGAGATACAGAATACAGGCAGTCCTTAACTTATAACCACAACTGAGTCCAAAATGTCTGTTGCTAAGTGAGACATTTAAGTGAGTGTTGTTCCATTTTACAACTTTTCTTGTTACAGTTGTTTAGTGAATCACTGCAATTATTAAGTTAGTAACATAGTTGGTAAGTGAAACTGGTTTCCCCATTGACGTTCCTTGTCAGAACATTGCAAAAGATGATCATGTGATTCCAGAACACTGCAACCGTCATAAATATGAGTCAGGCTGCCAAGCACCTGGATTTTGATTATGCATCAGGATCCTGCAACAATCACAACCATGTTACTAACTTAAAACTGCAGTGATTCACTGATCAACTGTGTCAAGAAAGGTCATAAAATAGGTCAAAATTCCCAGTGTATGCGTGGAAAATGGTCATAAGACACTTTTTCAGTGCTGTTGTAGCTTAAAATGTTCTCTAAATGAACCATTTTAAGTCAAGGACCACCTGTACTATAACAGAAATCATTCAGGATTTTTTAGAAGTTTGGGCTATTTATTTTTAAATTAAGATAAGCTAACTTAAACTGGTTTCCTGTGCAGTTTTACAATGATAATATCCAGAAATACCATTACTCTAGCCAACTAGGCACTAGCAACATTAAACAATTAAAAAGACCTTAAGATAAATGTGATTACCATCAGCAATTTCAAGATAAATTTTAGTAATTAAGCTATTGTAGCATCATGGATTTCACAGTGCCTAAATCAGAATTCTTGAGAGGCGAGGTCTGTTATCTCCAAACCTAATCTTTATCCAGAAATGTGTCTCGTTTAACCAGTTTCCATGCCCCAACTCCAAATCATCCAGATCTACCTATTCAGAAATGTTTACTAAATCCACTCACCATAGATCCCTTCACTTCTTGGTATATTTCATTGAACTCCAATGTGTCTGCCATGTTGACAGCTCCCTGCCCACTATGGCAGGGGCTGGTATGAGATCCCTAAAGTATCCTGTTTGGAAGGTGTTTTGCCAGGAATCTCACAGGACATCAAGCAGGAGTCTTAGTAACTGGCATATTCTACCACGAGAGAAGCAAAGGAAGCCCCAAGAAACCAAGAACACCGGATCTCTTCTTTTCCCTCCCCCCCAGAAATCTGGAAAGTAGATAGAGACACACAAGCGTTTACTTCCAAAATAAAAACAAGTTTCCCTCTACCGTCGCAAACTGGGCACTCTCTTCCTGTGGAGGAAGGGTCTTCCAACTTGGCAAGTTTTAAGACTTGTGGACTTCAGCTCCCAGAATTCCTGAGCTAACATGACTGGAGGAGGAATTCTGGGAGTTGAAGTCCACAAGTCTTAAAGCTGTCACGTTTGAAGACCCTGGGTGTAGAACCACATCTTCATAACAATATCCCAATTTCAAAAAAAAAAGAAAAAAAAAGAAAAGTCAACGTGGGATCTTCACTAAGTTGTCCCAGTGGGAGCCCAAATTGACCGGCCTTACCGCCCCCGGCCAGTTCAGAAGTGAGTCAGTCTATTTGGAGCGACGTGCAGCCCTTTTGCCCCACTTGGGAATGCTCGTTCCCCTGCCACCCACCCACCCACCCACCCCCCGCCTCCCGATCCAGCGGACAGGCGCCAGTAGGGAGAGCCGGATGTCAGAGGTCGCTGCTCTCCGGAGCGCAGAGACGGGGGTAACAAAGCCCGCCTCCACCACCACAACACCGGCCCACCCGTGTTCCAGCCTCCGCGACTCCCGGCCCAAAGCCCCGCATCGCTCACCCTTCCCTCGCCCGGTTTCCCGCCCGCGCAACACGAGACCCAGGCAACCCCCTTCTACTTGCCACCGGAAACCAACCTCACTTCCGCCTCCCGAAGCTACAGACCGACCGTCGCTCCGGCGAGGCTTCGGGCGGGCGTTTCTTCCTGCGATGCTTACGCTTCCCATCCAAAATGACGGCTCTTCTACGCCACGTTTCTCGAGGAAGGCAGAACGATGCCACTCTAGCCCTGTCCGTCTCTGTGGCTCGGGTCGGGTTTTGATTAAAAGCGCCCAAAACCTGGGGTAGGATTTCAGGCGCGGGGGGGGGGGGGGGGGGGGGGGAGCGTTCAATCTTTGCTTCCTGCCATTTGAGCGGTTGGTAGTTGTGAGGCGTCGCGATTTTCTGTCCTTGGCCTTTCTCCTCTCATTTTATGGCAAGGACCGCAGCCTCCCGTCCTTAGGCTCAAAACCATTCTTAAATGAAAGCATTTTCCTGCTTCCTCTGGCTCGGAAAGTCGGAAAGGGGATTTGCCTGAAGGCTGTGGGCTACTGAAACAAAATTTTGCCTGAAGAAAGTTAACAGGAAAAAATAAGCAATGTTGCAAAAATGAACGGGTAAGGCATCAATCTGTTCTTTGTCAGATCAAGCGACATTACACAAGGGTGTTGAAAAGAAATAAGAAACAGCTGAAGAAATTAAAAAAAAAAATCTGAAGAAAATAAAGTAGGGAATAGAACAGAAGAGTAGAATAGAACAGAACTTTATTGTCACTTTAAATGTGTTGTACACTATGTATTGTTCTCAGTCATGCCTCTGTAAAAAGTGGCCAGGACAGGAGAAAGATGTGCTCTCCTCATCCAACACAAACACTGGTTTGCACGCTTCACTAAAGATAACATATGAAGAGACCAAGTTAAAGGCCCTGTCACACTGGCCGACGGATGCAAAATGTTTGTAAAAAGGACACTGGACGAGAAAAATGTTCCATCCATTGTCATCCGCTCTCAAAAGGGGCAAAAATTTGCATAACCGGAGTGGACAACACGGAAAGGAACGGACGGGGGGAGGACGTAGGGCGGATGGAAAGCGGATGCTCCACAGAAGCCTAGCGGATGGAAGCGGATGAGAGCGGATGCCACATCCGCAAGGCTTCCGGGGGGCCGCAGCAAAGCGGACACGGAACGGAAAGAGCGGATGCAGAGCGGACGCCGAGCGGATGAAGCGGATGCACAGCGGAAGCCTAGCGGAAGCCTAGCGTTCACTGCACATGCGGGGAGGATGCATTGCGTCAGCCCCGCAGATATAAAGGGAAGCAGCTCCCAAGCAGGTCACCATTCAGAGGAAAGACCTGCTTCCAGACACAGCTTGCCAGCCAGCAACCCAACAACCATGGGGAAGAAACGGAAGCCTCTGCCATCTGCTGCCAGCCCTGGCAAGAGGGATAGGGCCACCCTCCCACCCCCTGACCCTGCTTCTGCTGGGGCTTCTGCTGCCCGGGCTCGATCTGGTGCTGGGGCTTATGCTGATGCTGCTTCTGGAGGTGAAGCTTCTGCTGGTGCTGCTTCTGCTGGTGCTGGTGCTGCTTCTGCTGGTGCTAACTCTGCGGGCGCTGCTCCTGGTCCTGCTGGTACTCCTGGTCCTGCTGGTGCTGCTGCTGCTGCTGGTCCTGCTTTTGCTGCTACTGTTGTTCCTGCTGCTGCTGCTGGTGTGGAGGAGCAGCCCATACAGTCTCGAAGCCCCTCTGATGAAGGCCCATATGGCCCTGCCAAAGGGAGGAAGAGGCAGACGCGTGAACGGGAGAGGAGGCAATACATCATAGAAGAGGAACATGAGGAGGAGGTACTGGAGTGGCTGAAGGAGAACAAGTATCTATGGCGGAAGGGACACAGGCTCTATCGCGACACCAAAAGGAAGCAGGCTGCTTGGAGAAAGAGGGCGGAGAGTCTGGGCTACACTTCGGAGGTGCTCCTCGGCTGGTGGAAGCACATGCACACCTGGTACGGGAAGCTGCACCTCAAGAAATTTGGCCAGGCCGCGGTCAAGCTGATGGACAGAGAGACCTACGTGATGGCCAAGTGCAGCTTCTTGGAGGGTGAGATCCGCCACCGAGGAGCAGCCCCTCTCACAACCCTCTCTCTCAGGCAGCCTGCTGAGAGCCAGTCCTCTTCTGGCAAAGAGGAGCAACGTAGATCTCCACTCTCATCTGGTACACACCGACGCCCCATCCTCCAACCGCAAGCCCTTCCTCACCTATGTCAACCAGACCCTCATGAACATGTCAGAACCCCAGTACCAGGTGGTGAAGGACAGGATCACCGATCTTCTTCACAACCCTCCAGATCAAGATGAACCTGCTCCCACCCAGTCCAGGCCTGCTCCTCCACCCCAGGTGATGTCACTGCCCTTCCAAGGCTTTCCACAGGCCCTCCCCTACCAAGGCTACGGCTACCAGGAGGTCCAGCAGCACAGGCAGCCCTTCCCAGTCCAGGCACAGGTACATCGGACGCCACCGGTGCCACTGATGCCACCGATGCCACCCACGCCACAGATGCCACCCACGCCACAGATGCCACCGACGCCAGTCCTCACCCAGCTGCAGACCAGACAGCCCTACTACACTGCTCCTTCCTCCACCCCACAGCCAAGCCAGACCTCAGTACATCTGTCATCGGTATTGGGGCTGACACCCCATGTCATGGAAGAAGGGGCTCTCAACATCACGGGGCTGAGCCAGCTGTCTGAGAGCTTCCTCAACACACCATCCCCTGTTGTCCTCTTAGGGCCAGGAACCCCAATGACGCCTCAGACCAGCACTCCAGCAGCAGCCACCTCCACAGCACCTGGACCCTTCACCCCTGAGACTGGGCACGCCTCAGAGTGACCAAGAAGAGTGCCAGAGACTGCGTGGCTACCTGTTGACTTTATTTTTGCTTTGGACACTTGACTTGGGTCATTTTTCTTTTACAGCTTGTTATTAATAAAGATTATCTTTGCTTCACACACTTGCTTCATTTATTTTATTAAATAAAGTCTTGGTGGAAACTTTTAGAAATGGTTGAAGCCTTTGCGTGCTTGTGGGATGGGTAAGGATAGCAGTGGGATGGGCAGGGATATCTTTGGGATGGGTAATAGCTG
Source organism: Laticauda colubrina (assembly GCA_015471245.1). Classification (NCBI taxonomy): domain Eukaryota; kingdom Metazoa; phylum Chordata; class Lepidosauria; order Squamata; family Elapidae; genus Laticauda; species Laticauda colubrina. The sequence continues at coordinate 31,646,512 of BLBF01000032.1, forward strand.
TGGGATGGGCAGGGATACCTTTGGAATGGGTAATAGCTGTGGGATAGATAAACCTCCAGTGCAAGCATAGTGGGACTGTGTGGTCCACCCTCCCAGCTGCCACACCTATGGCCCTTTATTATCAATAATAATGTAATAATTCATCCACACATGTCAACATAAACACAACTCTTTATTAAATGCCCTGTTCATTGTAGGCCTACCCAACATACATGGCCCAATCTCATCAGTGTGATGAGACAGGCTGAAGGAAGCATCCATTAATCATCTACCATCCTGTCTTGCCACTCCGCTGCTCCAGCTGAGGAGTTGCACCAGTGTCTCAGGAGGTTGTGCTGCTTCTTCCTTTCACGTGAAGCTCTGTTGGGGCCTTGCACATCCTTAGTGTCTATCAGGTTTCGCCCTTGCCTCCATTCCTCAGGCTCCATGTCCCCATTGCCTTGTTGGAGGTTCACGAGCCTGTTCTGCAACACTGGGTAGCGGGTGCGCATGAGATTGTGCAGGATGCAGCAAGCTTCCACGATCCTCACGGTCCGCCTTGGCCTGGACAGCCTGTAGTTGAAGATCCTCTCTTCACGGGTGAGGAGTCTGGAAGTGTAGGGCTTCATGAGGTAGGTTCTGAGGGAGAAGGCGTCATCCCCCACGATGAAGTAGGGTACATCTTGCGTGTCATTGGGCAGGGGGTCTGGATCTGGGAAGCCCATGATGAGGTTGCGTTCCAGCCCATCCTTGAGGTCACTGGCATTGTATACCTGGGCATCTGAAGCTGACCCGTTGCCTGAAGCATCGATATACGTGAACCTGTAGTCAGCATCGACCATGGCAAAGAGGACGATGCTGAAGAAGCCCTTGTAGTTGAAATAAGTGGACCCCGACTTGGCTGGAGCTTCCTGCACACACCATCTCCTGTTGTACTCTTGGGGCCAGGTGCCTCAGACCAGCACTCCAGTCACAGCCACCTCCACAGTCCCTGGCCCCTTTACATCTGAGACCATGGGCACACCTCAGAGTGACTGAGAAGAGTGCCAGAGATTGAGTTGTTACCTGTTCACTTTATCTTTGCTAAAGACACTTTACTTGGGTCATTTTGCATTTTAATAAAGTCATAGAGTTTGTTATTAATAAAGGTTATCTTTGCTTTACACACTTGGTTCATTTTTTTTACTTAACAAAGTGTTGGGGAAAACTTTGAAAAAAGGGTTAAGCCTTTGCATGCTTGTGGGATGGGTAAGGATAGCTGTGGGATGGATAGCTGTGGGATGGGTAAGGATAGCTGTGGGGCTGTATGGTCCACCCTCCCAGCTGCCACACATATGGCCCTTTTCATCAATAACAATTTATTCATTGATCAACACATTTTAAAATAAACAAAGCTCTTTATTAATGCCCTATTCATTGTAGGACCACTCAACATACATGGCACAATCTCATCAGTGTTATGCGACTCATCAGTTCCACTGCTCCAGCTGGGGAGTTGCACCAGTGTTTCAGGAGGTTGCGCTGCTTCTTCTCTTCACGTGAAGCTCTGTTGGGGCCTTGTACATCCAGTGTCTATCAGGTTTAGTCCTTGCATCCATTCACCATGCTCCATGTCCCCATTGCCTTGTTGATGGTCCACAAGCCTGTTCTGCAACACTGGGTAGCGGGTGTGCATGAGATTGTGCAGGATGCAGCAAGCTTCCACAATGCTCCTCACAGTATGTGGCTCATGCTGCATGGTGGTGAGAAGTACCTGGAACCTGTTGGCCAGGATGCCAAAGGCGTTCTCCACCACCCGTCTTGCCCTGGACAGCCTGTAGTTGAAGATCCTCTCTTCACGGGTGAGGTATCTGGAAGTGTAGGGCTTCATGAGGTAGGTTCTGAGGGAGAAGGCGTCATCATCCACGATGAAGTAGGGCACATCTTGCGTGTCGTTGGGTAGGGCGTCTGGATCTGGGAAACCAATGATGAGGTTGCGTTCCAGCCCATCCTTGAGGTCACTGGCGTTGTATATCTGGGCATCTGAAGCTGACCCGTTGCCTGAAGCATCGATGTACATGAACTTGTAGTCAGCATCAACCATGGCAAAGAGGATGATGCTGAAGAAGCCCTTGTAGTTGAAATAATTGGACCCCGAGTTGGGTGGAGCTTTGCAGGCCATGTGCTTCCCATCTATGGCTCCAACGGTGTGGGGAAAGTTCCACCTCTGATACCACTGCTCTGCAACTTTCCTCCAGCCTTCTTCAGTGGAGGGGCACTGGAGGAGCTCCTCCAGGTATTCTTCGATGATGGCCTGCACCACTTCTCTGACCACAATGCTGATGGTGTTGGGTGGCACCCTCCAGGCATACTGCATGTTTCTGTACGTGGTCCCCGAGGCCAGGTGGCGCAGAGCCAGTGCCACCTTCAGTCCAGGGTCCAGGCTGGGACAGAAGTTGGTTTTTGCCTTGGTCAACCTGGGTCTCAGATGCTCCACAACTTCATCAAACATGGCTGGTGGCATCCTCATGAAGTGCTGGAATGCAGGAGTGTCTTCATTCCTCAGCTCCACCATCAGCTTGTCATAGAGTCCAAACTCTGCTCTTCTCCCAATCCATCTTCGGACCCAGACAGCTCTTGGACGTCTCCTTCTTCTCCTTGTGTAGAAAAGGTGAAACAGTCTGAAGAGGGCTTGGTTCTTGTGTTGAATGATGGCGGCTACCAAAAGGAGTGTGTGATGATCCATGGTGGAGATCAATGGATGATGTGGAAGAGCAAGAGCAAGGCTGAAGAGGTCTGCACACCACGTCTGCTTGACTGATAGTGAGATCCAAGTGATTTCCTCCCCCTTTTTATAGGAAATGTCGGTTTTCCGCTAGGTGTCCTTCCACATACTCTAGACATCCTCCAGACATCCTAAATATCCGAGATATGTCCCATATACGAATGTTTTGTCCGTTTTAATGCTTTATATCCGAGATGCATCCACTTACATACTTTCTATTTCCGTGCTACTAACGCTGTGTGGACGTTCCATGTACCTTTCGCTTCCTCTTTCCGCTTTCCACTGCAGCGGATGTGAGTTGTGTGGATGGCCAGAGGATACCAAGAGGATACATCAGACGTGTAACGGATGACAATGGACTTGGAACGTTTGTTGCCCATATGTGTCGCGGTTGTAGATCGTACGCGGCGGAAAGTTCATCTCAAAAAGTTTTGTGCAGCTCAAATTTTTTGAGCGGATGAAATAGCAGTAGACGGATGTTTTACGGATAGAGCGTATGAAACACGTATGCAGTGAGCACACAATGGATGCATCATGTTTTCCAATGGATGGCAAACTTTTTTGTCCGTTTTACATCCTCTTTGCATCCGTTGGTTCAGTGTGACATGGGCTTTAAATAATAAAGGTGAGATATGTATATATTCTGGTAATTCATCTGTCAATTCTAAAATTCAAACTCCTTGTTTCATCAGACAGTCTACTTAAAGTTGGCTACTACCTTACAGTTTCAGTCAACAATAGAAAATTGCCTGCGTACAAAGATACAATTTATATCTCCAATCAACACACTTTTAACATCGCTACAGTGTATATTTATCCATCAGTACATTAAAGAAGTTAGGAGACATCATACATTGTTGTCTTATTCCCCCTTCAGAATAGATCCATTCACTGAAGTATTCCATTTATTCTCATGCATTATATATTTCCAACATACATTGCTCTTATCACATTCAGCTAACCTTCAACTCCATTTTGGCAAAACATTGTATAATTCAAGTCTTTTTCTCAAAAGCAACAATCATTTATCATACCTATCACAGTTGGTACCATCTTTGCTTTCATTTGCCACAGCCATCTTACATGTATGTGTAGGTCTTTATATTTGGTGACTTTCTGGAGAGGTTTTTTTTTTTTTTTTGCTTCTAGTCTGCTTTCTTTAAGGCCCTGTTCCATTGCACTTACCGATGCAAAGAGGATGTAAAACATTAAAGAAAGCTTGCCATCCATTGGAAAACGCTATGCATCCATTGTGTACTCACTGCATATGTGTTTCATACGCTCTATCCGTTGAGCATCTGTCAACTGCGATTTCATCCGCGCAAGAAGTTTTGAGCTGCACAAAACTTTGTGAACGGAAGAACTTTCCACCACGTACGATGTACATCCGCAACATATATGGGCAACAAATGTTCTATGTCCATTATCATCCGTTAAACGTCCGCTGTATCTTCTCTGCATCCTCTGGCCATCCCCTCAACTCACATCCGCTGCAGCTGAAAACAGAAAGAGGGAGGAAACAAAAGGTGCATGGAACGTCTACACAGCGTTAGTAGCACGGAAATAGAAAGGATGTAAGCGTATGCATCTCGTATATAAAGGATTAAAATGGACTAAACATTTGTATCTGGGATGTATCTCAGATATTTAGGATATCTGCAGTATGTCTAGAGTATGTAGAAGGCCCCATAGCGGACTACCGATATTTTCTATAAAAAGGGGGAGAAAATCATCTGGATCTCAGTATGAGTCCAGCAGCCATGGTGTACAGACCTCTTCACCCTTGGTCTTGGTCTTCAACATCATCAATTGTTCTCCACCATGGATTATGACACAGTCTGTATGATAGCTGTGCTCTTTCGTCACCAGAACCAAAACCTGTTCAGACTGTATCAAGTTTTACACAGAAGGAGAAGGAGACGTCCAAGAGCTGTGTGGGTCCAAGGATGGATTGTGAGAAGAATGGAGTTTGGACTGTATGACCAGTTGATGGTGGAGCTGAGGAATGAAGACCCTTGTGCATTCCAGCACTTCATGAGGATGCCACCAGCCATGTTTGACGAAATTGTAGAGTGTCTGAGACCCAGGTTGACCAAGCCTACCACCAACTTCCGTGCCAACCTGGACCCTGGACTGAAGGTGGCACTGACTCTGCGGCACCTGGCCTCGGGGACCACATACAGAAACATGCAGTATGCATGGAGGGTGCCACACAACAGCATCAGCATTGTGGTCAAAGAAGTGGTACAGGCCATCATCGAAAAATACATGGATGAGCTCCTCAGGTGCCCCACCATTGAAGAAGGCTGGAGAAAACTTGCAGAAGAGTGGTATCAGAGGTGGAACTTTCCCCACACCGTTGGAGCCATAGATGGGAAGTATGTGGCCTGCAAAGCTCCAGCCAACTCAGGGTCCACTTATTACAACTACAAGGGCTTCTTCAGTAACATCTTCTTTGCCATGGTTGATGCTGACTACAACTTCATCTACATCAATGCTTCAGGCAATGGGTCAGCTTCAGATAGCCAGGTATACAATGCAAGTGAACTCAAGGATGGGCTGGAACGCAACCTCATCATGGGTTTTCCAGATCCAGACCCCCTACCCAGTGACACACAAGATGTGCCCTACTTCATCATTGGTGATAACGCCTTCTCCCTCAGAACCTACCTCATGAAGCCGTACACTTCAAGATACCTCACCCGTGAAGAGACTATCTTCAACTACAGGCTGTCCAAGGCAAGACGGGTGGTGGAGAACGCTTTGGCATCCTGGCCAACAGGTTCCAGATACTTCACACCACCATGCAGCATGAGCCAAATACTGTGAGGAGCATCGTGGAAGCTTGCTGCATCCTGCACAATCTCATGCGCACCCACTACCCAGTGTTGCAGAACAGGCTTGTGGACCATCAACAAGGCAATGGGGACATGGAGCCTGGTGAATGGAGGCAAGGACTAAACCTGATAGACACTGTGGATGTGCAAGGCCCCAACAGAGCTTCACATGAAGGGAAGAAGCAGCGCAACCTCCTGAAACACTGGTGCAACTCCCCAGCTGGAGCAGTGGAATAGCAAGACAGGATGATAGATGATTAATGGATGCTTCCTTGAGCCTGTCGCATAACACTGATGAGATTGTGCCATGTATGTTGAGTGGTCCTACAATGAATAGGGCATTAATAAAGAGCTTTGTTTATTTTAAAATGTGTTGATCAATGAATAAATTGTTATTGATAAAAAGGTCCGTATGTGTGGCAGCTGGGAGGGTGGACCAAACAGTCCCACTATGCTTGCACTGGAGGTTTATCTATCCCACAACTATCCTTATCTATCCCACAAGCATGCAAAGGCTTAACCATTTTTAAAAAGTTTTCACCAACACTTTACAAAGGTAAAAAAATGAACCAAGTGTCCTAAGCAAAGATAAACTTTATTAACTTTCTTAGGTAAACTTTATGACTTTATTAAAAAAGCAAAATGAACCAAGTAAAGTGTCTTAAGCAAAGATAAAGTGAACAAGTGAACAACTCAGTCTCTGACACTATTCTCAGTCACTCTGAGTCATGTTCATGGTCTCAGCTGTTAAGCGGGTAGGGACTGTGGAGGTGGCTGTGGCTTGAGTGCTGGTCTGAGGTGCCATTGGGGTGCTTGGCCCCGAGAGTACAACGGGATGGTGTGTTCAGGAAGCTCTCCGAGAACTGACTCAGTCCCGTGAGGTTGAGAGGCCCCTCATCAATGACCTGAGATGGTTCTTCCTCCATTTGTGACAGAGGATCCTCCAAGTCCACTGGCATGGGGAGTGCAGCTGTTGGGGGGGGGTCTCTGCCGTGGGGCCCTCTGAAGACACCTGCCTGGACAGGCTCGCTGGCTCCTGGCTGGAAGAGGACTGGCTGTCTGTGGGCTGTCTGAGGGAGAGGGGTCTCAGAGGGGCTGCTCCTCAGTGGCGGATCTCACCCTCCAGGAAACTGCACTTGGCCATGATGTACATCTCCCGGTCAGTGAGTTTGACAGCGGCCTGCCCGGATTTCTTGAGGTGTCGCTTGCCATATCAGGTGTGCATGTGCTTCCACCATCCAAGGAGTACTTCTGCAGTGTACCCCAGGCTCTCTGCCTTGTCTCTCCAAGCTGCCTGCTTCTTCTTGGTGTCACGATAGAGTCTGTGGCCCTTTCTCCAGAGGTACTCGTTCTCCCTCAGCCATTCTAGCACCTCATCCTCATGCTCCTCGGAAACGGTGTACTGTTTCCTCTCTCTCTTCTCCTTCCCTTGCCTCTTCCTCCCTCTGGCAGGGGCTTCAGCAGGGCCTTCAGGGGCTTGAACAGCAGGGCCTTCAGGGGGTGGAGCAGCAGGGCCTTCAGGGGCTTGAGCAGCAGGGCCTTCAGCAGCAGGGCTTTGAGGGCCTTGGGGCTGGTCCACCACAGCAGCAGCAGCAGCAGGTTCAGAGTCAGTGCCAGGGGGTGGGATGCTGGTTCTGTCCTTCTTGCCAGGGCTGGAATGAGTAGACACAGGCTTCCTCTTTTTCCCTGACTGACGAACCATGGTGTTCCTGCTAGATGTATGTGGCAGCACATCTTTCCCCTGCATGCTGACTGCATGCGTGCTGCATCCTTTTATATCCGCAGAGCTGACGCAATTCATACTCCCCACATGCACAGTGAATGCTTTGCATCCGATATACATCCGCGCGGCATCCACTTTGCTTCCTATAGGTGTCCGTGATGCATCCACTTCATCTGCTATTCATCCGCTTCACAATTCTCCCCCGGAACCCCTTCGGAGGTATCATCTGCTTCCATCCACTGTCATCCGTTAGGCTTCCGATGAACATCTGTTTAACATCCTCGCTACATACTACCCACATCCGTTCTTTTCCGTTCTTTTCTGTTCTGTTTATGCAAATTTTCACCACTTTTTGGAGCGGATGACAATGGATGGAGCCACCCCTGAAAATTTGCTTGTCTGCTGTGTCCTTTATGCATACGTTTTGCGTCCGTCGGCCAGTGGGACCTAGTCTTTACCTACTGCAACTTCCACTATCCAGACTCTTTTGTCTTTTTTATGAAGTTGTTAAGTGTTGGATCCAGAGGTGGGATTCAAATTTTTTAACAACCAGTTCTGTGGGTGTGCCTAGGTCAGCATGGCTAGGCGTGCATGGTCATGTGACTGGATGGGTGTGGCTTCTTTTTGCAAATCCCGCCCCCCCATTTTTTCCCTCCTGGGCCTCTGGGGAGCCTCTGGGGGGGTGTTTTTGTTCCCAGAAGGCTTCTCTGGGATTCAGGAAGGAAAAACGGAGCCTGGGGGGCACAACTCCCCCCCTGTGCTCCATTTTTGAGGCTCCTGGGCCTCAGGGGAGCCTCTTGTGGGGGTGTATTTGTTCCCAGAAGCTTCCCTGTGGCTCAGGAAGGCAAAGAATGGAGCCTGTGGGAGTGCACAGCAGCTAGGGAGGTGTTTTTAAATTTTCTTTTACTCTCTGGCTGCCATCACTACAATAACTGGTAGTATTGTTGACAAAAATAATTCCATGTAACGTCTAAAGGAAATTGATCTCACAGGCACCTTTCAAGAATTTATATTGGAGATCAGAATATGTTCAGAATAATTTGAAAACAATGTCTGTATCTAATAGCTTTTAAAAATCAAAGGTTATTGATTCGATTGATGGTCTGGAAAGAGCAATTATTTAAGTGGATCTATTCATTTATTTAATGTATGTCCACATTAAACATTTGATGTTTAAAGTTCCACCAGGTTACATCCACAGCCATTCATTCTTGGTAGGATGGTTCCTCCCTACCCAAATCCTCACAGTCTCCAGGCACTATGACAAAACTTCAACAGCCTCACCTAGCCAGTCTGGAGGTCAAAAGATAACATTGGATACCATCAACATACTATGATACCAAATCATAAACCAGTGAACAGCTTTACCCAGTGGTCTCATGTTAAATAGGACAGAAAAGAGCCAAGCCCTGTGGGCTCCCTCAAAGGAGAGCCTTAAGGAGCAACTTCTCAATTGTAAGAAAGGGAAGAAGAGAATCACATAAATAGTGCCCCCACCATCTTTTGAACCACCATGCTAACAAAAGTTTGTACAGACTGTGATTCCTGGCAGTGTTCAGAAGACAAGCTCATCCCAAAGGTTCTTGCCTTCCCTAATGGGATCTTCTACTCTTTACCGAGGGTCCATCTCATACAACAGTATGGTTTCTTTTGTTTTGCCTTATTGTATTATTGTAAGCTTTATGCTTACGATATTATGTGCTATATGATTGAACACACTATATCAAACCTCATGTGGTTTATTTAATAACCCAAGGTCAGCTAAAACATGAATTGGGTCTCATCCATGGAGTTAAGAGTCTGTGCTTTCCTCCCATCCCCACCAGGAAGCCTGAAAAAAGTGAGGCTTCTTATTGAAATGACAAGTGGGTCTGTGCCAAGTCTAAATTTTTCATACATGCATAGCCCTTTTTATGCAGGGCTTCTTCAAAATACAGTTCCACATAAAGTCATTTTGGGGCCTTTATTTTTCCCAGACTCAATCTTTGTCTGAACTTGCAATAAAAAATGCATTGTTTGTTTTCTTTCCACATGTACTATCTCTTATTTGTCCCTGGGGCAGTAATTCTCAAGCTGACAAAAGAGATCTGGAGCATAAATGTTTTACCAGCTTAAAGTAACTTTCCAGAGGGGAGATTCACTGCAGTTACTCTCCATGGAATTGCTCTCAACTTCCCTCTTTTAGATAAGGGTAGAAATATATTATAGAGGAAGTACCACTGCTTAATTTTTGCTCACTCTAACAGTAAATCTCAACTGCAATAGATAAATAATTACTGAGCTGTGAAAACATTGGGAAATACTTTTCCCAAGAGACAATACGTGGGGGAAAAAAATCATATACCTTTAATCATTCAGGTTGGATTTTTGTTGATTACTAAAGAGGCAAAGTTGTTCTTTGAATCGATATATGTTTGGTTTAAAACACTTTTCCCTCATGTTTTTCCTTAGCTTAAAATCATTCATATAACATAAAAGAGTGATAATGCCACTGGTTCAGTCACTTTTTCTTCTTCGATCTTGTGGTGTCTCAATCATTGACAGTCACAAATGTTTAATTTACATCCAGTATTACTGAAAAAGAAGCTGGTCAACATAAGGCTTAAAAAGTTATATTTGCTAATTAATATAAATATTAATTTATGTAATAGTTTTAACTGATTCAACCATTTCAGCTTAAATCTTAATTTGGTTTTTCGTATTTCTTGTCAGTTATACGTAATTGACACTTTATTACACTTGTGCAACAAATTAGGCAAACACAGCCGCTAAGTTGCCAATACTGCAGTTTTTGACAAAGATGATGTGTTAAATCACTGTACAAATCAGTCAATCTCTCTTAGTTGTTTCACATCTTTCTCTGTCATGTTCTACATATTCCTCCTTAGAGTGAATCTGTTTGCTAGGATTCTTCAGCAAATATACATGGAAGTGTTTGTAAGAGGCGCCCCTAAAATTATATTGTATGAGTAAGATCCCCTTCACTGATTCTGCTACAATGCCTCAATCTATATTTCTTCCTAGATCTTTTACAACAGTTGTACATTTAACATATATTTGAAATAACCATGAAAAGCATGCCTCGCAGAAATACTGTACTTAGTACTTCTTAGTTTACTGCTACCTAGAACTATCCAACAGATTCCTAAATCTGCAATAAAAATCATTGAGTTGCTCAGATTATAGAATCTGAAGATCTGGAGACATGAAGGTGATAGAACAGTGCAGGAAAAAAAATCCCAATTTGGTATATATTAATTATCTGGCATTTGTTTCAGCAGTTATAGAACATTTTAGGCTGCAATATAATTGCTACAGCAAAATTATTTTCTACAAAACTGGGGAGCTAGAGCAAAACCCTGCACTTGGCATATGGAAATTAGAATCTTTCCCCCCAAAAATCACTTGCCATACAGTTCTACTTATTAATTAAGCATTGCTCTGTAATTCCCACATCCTGGGGTGACAAATTATCCAAATGATATAGGTATTATTAATTCTAGAACCAGTTTGTCCTAGTTGTTAAGCATATGGGAGTAGAAAGTTTAGGCAGCAAGCCAACTGGATGATCTTAGGCCAGACATTCTCTTTCATCCCAAGGGCAAACCATTTCTGAAATCTTGCCAACAAAACTGCAGGTACAAACAGTTGCCACAGCTAATAAAGCACAATCACAGCAGTGATTGGATTCAATTTTTTTTATTACCGGTTCTGTGGGCATGGCTTGATGGGCGTGACAGGGGAAGGATACTGTAAAATCTCCAGTCAGAGGTGGGATTTGCCGGTTCTCCGAAATACTCAAAATTTCTACTACTGGTTCTCCAGAAGTGGTCAAAACCTGCTGAATACCACCTCTGAATCACAAGACATAGGGCACTTTCTTTCTACAAAAAAGTCATTGAAACAATATTTCCGCAATCTTTTCTCTTGGGGAATACAACAGAACCAATACCACAGCAATAGATTTCATCTTCTCTGAGACTTCGATATCATAGTAATAGAAGGAAGAGAAATCGCTTTTTCAAAATGTGTCTCTCTTTCATATGCTGATTCAGCTACTGTATATTGGGTAGTTTTCAGTGATATAACCAGGAAATTTGGTCACAATTCTTGATACTATACACTTTTTTCTGTCCTTTCTGGGCTTGATGGAGTAGCATGATGCCGGGGTGGGTGGGGGGCTTGAATTTTTGGATTATGTGAAAAATGTCATTCTTTTAAAGTGCTCAACACCCCCACCCTTCTTGTCACATCTGTTTAACCAGTATTCAAACTTTGTTGAGTGGGAAGAATCAAACTTGGATGTTGGTGGATGATCTCATGTAAAGCATTTCACACACATTTTATAATTGTTGTATTGGTTATGTTTCTATGCATAAGAACATATCATTATCTTTCAAGCCCTGAATAACTGAGATTCCTTTTGATAAACCTATGGGAGATTATCTCCGTTCCATGTCTCAGAGGATTAAATGCTTTTGAAACATCCTCCAATCATACGTTGGGAATAATCTATAAAATTGATCCCATAATTCCTGGATAAATTCAGAGGGAGGAAATGTACAAAAGCCACCAAATTATGAAAACAGAGCCTGCCTAATATAAGTTTAATCTTGTGTCCCACACTGCCATTGTATATTCTCCTTCAAGTATCCGTATGAAGTAAATGAATGTTTTCCTGCACGGAGACTTTCACAATCCTGGTATTGCTCTTATAAGTGTCTTGATCCTGGCTTTGCAATCCTGAAAACAGAGACATTTTCCTATTTAGGACTGAGGCTGAACTCAATGCCCAGCATGTCTGCATGTCAATAGAGTCTGTAAAACTAAGGTGCCTGCTTATCCAAATGTTAGTGGAAATAAAGTAGAACCTGGGCTGTTCACAGTTGGGAACAAACTGGGTCTGTTGGCAGCAAGAAAACCAGGAGAGAAACAGAGAGAATGCCAACAGCTCTCTCTCTCGCCCACTTCTCTTGCTAACCCATAGATGGCATCAGAAGTAAGAAGACAAAAAGCAGGTCCTTCATCACCAGTCCTGTCAGCAGAAGAGAGAACCAGAGAAGTGGGCTTTCTTTTGTGAGTGATAATAATGTGGAATTAGAGAACATGCAGTGAAGGGTTGATTGGAGAAGCAGGGGAACTTGGCTTTTTAGGACTGGGTCTCTTGGCATCAAAAAGAGCCGCTACCACAAAAGTAATCATTGCCTTTCCAGTGGCAATGCAAAGGGAGATAGATGCAGTTCTTCAGTCAGTATTCCATAGTCAAGACAGTGCCCAGAGTGTGAGTTTGCTTTATTGTAGGTACACTATCTGCAGACCCTTCTCCTACTAGAGTAAATCTTTCTGCCCCCTTCATTTTGGTGTTAAGGTGCCAAAGCCTCAGGGTGTTTATTTTCTTCTCATCTCCAGTGGTCTTCACATACACAAAAAGGTGGGGAGGCAAGGGAAGAAACACGCATGAAAGAGCTCTTCATGGGGGGAAAACACCATTCCATATTTTTTTTTAATGGCTAGCAGACTTGGCACTCTAAGATTTGCTTCTTCCCCTTTTTCTCAATTTTGCTACTCCTACAATAGAAAGGGTGACTAAAAGGAAGGGAGAAAGACTCCTTGGCTGCCAATACTCTGATTACATGGAATGTCCACTCCATTGGATAAGACAATTAAGAGCAAAACAAAAAACAAAAAAACCATCTGCTGTCAGTTATTTGTCACAGAAGAGGCATCCCACCCTACCTCTTTTCATCCTGCTTCTCATGCAGATCTCATCCCCCATTCTTCTTTGGCACCAAGACAGAAGAAGGACTACAAGTACAATCAGCATTCTCTGAAATCAGCATTTCCCCCCCACGAATGTTAGCACTTCACAACTGCCTCTCAGTTACGAGGATGAGTGAAGTGTCCCCGTCCCAGCATTCATACACTCGTGATTTATAGCATCACTGAGCCATTGTGATGGCGATACAAAACTGCTTTCATTACAGATATATCACCAAAGTGACGACCATACAAGTCACTTTTGTGGAAATGGTGAACATTAATATTTAAAAAGCACATGTGCATACACTCTCATCCCCAGTCTGAACCCACCACTGCTCTTTAGAAAGAGCTCCACATGCTGCCTTCGGAAAGGAGTCTGAAAGATGTACCTGGAGACAGATATTCTCACCAGATATCCAGTTACTTAGCTCTTCTCACTATCATTGATCTGAGACTCTTGGGAGGGGAGGGGAGACAGGATTGTGTGAGGACCCCTCCCATTTTTCAGTGTGGTTTCCAAGGAAAACTGTTCTTCAACCTTCCTCTTTTGTTTGAGATTCCCTTCCCCCATTTTCTGACTGTGTAAAGTTCCCAGCACTCCCAGAAGCAGCGTCTGTAGGGCTGGAACACCACTCAAGAAAATGCAGCTCTTGCGGATTCATTATTTAATGCTAAGATGTCTTCCATCTACACACTTGCTAGAATCCAATTTGTAACTGATGAGCTGGGAAGCCCCACCTTTCTCTGACAGCATCATTATAGTTCAGTGGAGACGGGAGTAAGACCTTATTAAAGGGGTCCCTGCACTTCAGGCTGGCCCAGAGTTGCAGCAGAGAAGAGCTGGAAGGAGCCAACTTGATATCCTTTGGAAGTGTCTTCTGTGCTTTCAGCCAGCACTGCTTGCACTACTGGTGTCTGTTCCTGTCCTCATCATTGCAACCCTTGGCCTTCTCCTCTGGTTTGCAGGGGAACTTGGAGTTGCTCCTCAGTATCCATGCTTTCCTCCAGCATGACGTGCGTAGCAAACTTCTTCACCTATGAAACCACCAAATCAGTGGTGGTCAAGAGCTGGACCATCGGCGTGATCAACCGGGCTGTCCAGCTGCTCATCATTTCGTACTTCATTGGGTGAGGGAAGGCAGATGCAACTGGGGGTGATATCTCCTACCCTGGGGGTGGGTTGGGGGAGCATGTAAATATCAGGTAGGGGTCTAACCTGCAGATATCACTTTTCAAAAAAGATTTCTTTATTGGAGAAAGTTTAATAGAAGGGGTGGGAAGAACGCAGTGGAGGAAGAAAAATACCTAAACACTGACTGTGAAAATATGAAAAACAAAGCAGGGTAAGGCTGCTTGACTGACCATGTGGAGTCCTCAGTGCAGCTTCAAGTGTGCATGGGGTCATAAGCATGGAGAAGATTTGAGAGAGGTAAGAATTTGCATCCTGATTACCTTTAAGCTTTCGGAAATCCATATTTCTATGATTGCCAGGTCTGAAAAAGGAGTGTATGGAGGGAAGCTCATGTCTCATGAGGTTGCTTGCCAATGTCTCCTCCTACAGGTAGGGACAGGTAACAAGCTGCAAATTGCTCCGTTCTGCATTGATGAAGACAGGCTGTTTTTCTTTTTCTTTTTGAAGAAGTAGAAGAATTTTTATCTGAAAGATCTAGATTCCTCAGCTAGCAATCCTCTAAGTGAAAGCTACGCAAATCTTATTGTTAGTTTAGAGGCAATTACTTTGAGAAGTAAAGAAGGGCTGTCAGTATTTGTTTTTGCTTTCCTGTGCAATTATTTTGCTTTTTGTTATTGTTATGCACCATTTAGAGACAGTCGGAACTTTTTGGACATTTGAAGGCAAAGGAACTAATGAAATGAAGGTATGAGTGAAAGTGAGTGAACATTTTTGAACAATTATTTCACCATTATCTCAGATTTGAACTTACCAATTTGATAACAAGGCGATAATAGCAGCCTTATAATCTGCTGCAGATCAAGGCTTACTTTACTGTGCTCCTGTATATCAATTTGTGGTGCTGTGATAACATTCATATCACCTCATGGCCAAATGTTACCAATAATTGTGTGAATTCATGCTGTGTGTGCAATGTAGACTTTAGCGGAGAGGCAGACAAGAGGCAAATAAATTGGTGGCACTTTATCATTCCATATGGTAACCAGTGCCTATTCTGAATAAGGGAGAAGTTTTGAGGGGGAATGGAAGACTAGCACAATCACTTAAATCATACCTCAATGTTAAAATCCTTGCTTTATATATGGGAGGGGTTTTTTTTGTTCAAACTTGGATATCTCTGGTGAAAACGTTCCAGCAGTATGCTCTGCCTGGAAGTCGCAACTCTAACAGAGAAAATAATATTGGGTAGAGGGACAAGCAGACTATCCCTGGTTTAAGATAATTTTCAGTGCTTCGTGGAAGATTATGTAGGCAGGAAGCAGCAAAAAATCAGTAACAGTTTTTCTGATGGGATTATTTTGCCTTAGTATGTATGTATGGGAGGAATTCCCTAAATCCTAAGGATACTTGCAGACTAAGGTCTTCTGGCTCAGTTCCAATGAAAAAGCATTGTGAAGCCCCTCCCTGATTAATTTGTGTGGTGTTTTTTTTTAATGTGAATAGTAAGGAAAAGATGGAAGAAATGGTGGGAAAGTTTGGATAGCCACCAATACAACATTTTTTAAAAGAAGAAGGCACAATGGCATAATTCAAAACCTTACCTATAAGCACCTCTGGAAGATTCTTTGAAATAAAATTGGAGTATTGTAGCATTCCACAGAAAATGTTACTTATAATTATGTGTGAAGGAGAAAAGGCACATGGGACTACTATATGAGATGAGAAATATGTTGGAAGGCATGTTAGGAAATTGGAAGTTATTTAACTCATTTTAAGATAACATAAGAAGAAGGGTCATGAGGAAAGGAAGCTGTTAATGTGATTATCAGCTACAGAGACATGAGTGATGAGGACATTGGTGAAAGCCTGCAACTAATTGGAAGAGGAAGCAGTAGTTACAAAGCCACTTCTACTAAGACCCTGTGTTAATATAGTAATAACAGAAACAGCCATAGTTTCAGGAATATTCCAGTTAAGTGTGCGAGAATAGTTACAACGATCACAGTTGTGGTAGTGTAGTGATTAGAATTCAATATTGGAGGCTGACTCTGCTCACTGCCAGGAGTTCGATCTTGACCAACTCAAGTCAGCCTTCCAAGGTCGGTAAAATGAGGACCCAGATTATTGGGGCAATATGCTGACTCTGTAAATAGCTCAGAGAGTTCTGTAAAGCAGTATATAAATCTAAGTGCTATTACTATTATTATTGTGAGTAGGATAGCATCATATTGAATGCGTCTCACAGCAGGGATGGTCAAATTACTGGCTTACTGTATCTACTCAGACTTTTACTAAGTTCTAAAATCCACTAGTTGGCTTCCAAGGCAAAAATTACATGCTAGGATCAGTTCTGTGTCTCAGCATTTATTGTGAGCACCACAACTGAACAAAGCTCAGAATCTTTCTTCACAAAAAAATGTCCTTATACTACAGATTTTCTGCATTTTCTCAATGCAGCTGCTGAACATCAGGACAAAGAAAACTCCCAAGGCAATGCATTGTACATAATATAATCATCTAAAATATGAATATCTGTGAGTTCAATTCCCTGTAGAGGGCTTGAACCCCGTAAAATAATATTCAGGGGTCGGATGCTACTTGCATCTGAAGAGTCCCAGTAAAAATGAAACCAGTAATGTGGTGCCTCCTGATGGTCTCTGTAACTCTTCTGTTAAAAAAAAAAATCTTAATGTTGCAGATATTTTCTGCAGTATTTGGAACACATAAGTCAGACTTTGGAAAAGGTGATATACCACAGCACCCAACAATAAGAAAGATGTACATGAGAGGGAGACCCTGTTTTCACGTCCTCTTTATGATGGTACAATTTTACTCAATGTTCTCCGTGGGTTTTATCATGTCTTCATTTCATCACTGAATAAGGAACCAAACATCTTTAAGTGATCATAAGGTTGCCAGTTTTAAAATAATACTCTTCCTCACCTGCAAGCCAATCCTATATTCCATCACAGTTTCAAGGTCATCCCTTATTTTGGAGGGGAGGTCAGTCAACCAATGTGTTGCAGATAAATTTTGGGAATGTCAAGAGGTGAGGCTGTATCCCTTCTGCTCTGACCACTTAGTCAAATTGTTCCCCCTCTCCATTCCCACTTTTTTTTTTCCTGAGTCCCTTTAACACCCATTATCTTCTCCCTCCAGTGCACTTGAAACCGAACTCTCTCCAGGCTTTTAAAATGGGAAATGAAGACTATGCTAATGCTATGCCATGCCATGCTATGCTAGGAAGACGGGGGGGGGGGGCGGCAGGGGAGTCTTCTGTTTTAACAATGTGATGGACGGAGGTGTATCTTTATTTTAAAGTGCAGCAACCTCATTTTAAGTTTTTGCTGTGCACAGAAAATAAGGAGAGATGTTGAAGTGGGCTTTTGTGGCATATCTTTAGCTTTCCCTGTATTTTTCAATTTCAATCACTTTCCCCTGCCATGAAGTAAGAGAGGTGGGCTAGTCAGTTTCACTTCTCCTACTTTACAAAATCTATTTAATTAGGCAAGCATCATAGGCAATCTGCTTCTTCCCTCTCTGGGGTGATTTCTACATTTATTAATTTTATTCTTATTATTCCATATTACTTAAACTTGAGAGGTGCCCAAATAGGATGTGATAAGAGAGGCAGATAATGAACTTACTCTGCTCAGGCAGAGACTTGAAATGAGTTCTCCTCCATTCTTGCTGCAGTGTGTTGATTGGTAGACATTTTCCCTATTCACCAGTGATATGTGGCAAGGGATGGCAGCAAGGTCAGAGGGGAAAATACTCTAATCACCCTCCAGTTATGAGTGGAGCAGTCACCAATCTGGACAGCATTCTCTGCAGTGACCCAGAACAGATAAAATTGAGGAATGATGGAGATTGGCAGCTGGGATAGCTATGATTATTTCTGGAGTGTTTTGCTTTTGCAGCCACTCCAGCATGGGTGGAGAGGAAAGCTGGAGTGATCATAGCAAGAATGGTAATTCTGAAATATGATATAAGGAAGGAGATCTGCAGATTTTTCCCCTATTTATTTGCTTACTCATTTGCAAACAAAATAAGAAGTCACGTCATTTTTGAAACAGGTTCATTTCTTGGTGACTTAGTGTATGTGGAAATATCCATGCAGCTTTCTTGGTGTGATGGGGATTACGAATTTAAAACAAATGGAAGTATTGAACTGGAAAACACAGTACATACGGGAAAATATTATGATATTCGTGATAAAGACAGCATTCTTCAAAATATCTTGCAAATCCATCTGCAGTAGCTTTAACTTAACTTATAGTTCAAGTTAAAATGAAAAAAAAAAAATTGTCCCAGTAATTAGAGAGGCTGGCTGTATGATTGCAGCCTTTCTGAACTATAAAATGGGCTCCAAGCAGCTTTATAGAAGTGTAACATAAAGCAAACAAAACAAAGCAAAGCAAAAAGCCACTTTCTGCATTGTAAAAGGGATGATACAGTCAGTAGCTATAGAACTGATACAATATGTGGAAACTGCATTCATGTCAGAGGAAATGTGAGTCTGTCTGCCTTACCTGGCACAAACTTCCTTCCTAGGCATTTCTCCAGATGAACATGGATGGGTAAAGGGGTTCATGGCAGGAAATAACTGGAGTCCCATTATCCATTCCCCGCCAAGCTCTTTTTGAGTGCCACAGTCATTTTCCTCTTCCCTTTGAGGTTGTTAAAAACAAAATTTCGTTAACAACAACAGGCGCTTCTGCCTTGGCAGCACCCCCTACCAATTCCTCCACCCCCTGCAGAAAGGGAATTAGGTTCTTCTCAAACACAGCATTGCTGGCAAGAACTAGATTGTTAAATATTGCTCCCTTCCCTGCAGTCTATCAAGATGATGAACAATTTTGTTTTTCTTAGGCAGATTATTTCTTACTGCCGGAAATGCATTTGACCCAATTCTAGCTAAAGATATTTGTAGTTAAGACTCCAAGCCACAGCATACTTATTAGAGAGTACAGTTACTTCCTTGATTTACAATCGTATTTCGGATCATGAGTCGTGACAGCCATGAAGCAAGTCATCACATGGTCACACCTGATTTTATGACATTTTTGTGGAGGTCTTAAAACACATGCAGTGGTCCTAAAGTGGAACTGGTAGTTGTTAAGCAAATAGGGTGTTTTTTATTTTTTTGTTTTGCCAGAAACAAGAACTAAATGCTGATTTCTAACAAAAATGTCATAAACTGTGGTCATGTGACCATGGGATGTTACAAATGGCCATCAATGCAAACCAGTTGCTCAGCACCAAAATGCAGCCATATGACTGCAAGGGAGGGCAGCCACCAGAACACCAGGTCACAAGTATTTTTGGGGGGGTGTACATTAACCTTAAAGATTCACTAAATGACCAGTTGTAAATCAAGGGCTACCCATGAGACTCATAAATCATGGAGTGAATCTCTTCTGAGTCAAGAAGCAACATTATCCTGCATCTCCCATTGAAAGCAACAGGGCTTCAATTATTAATAGTTTCTTCCATTGGTTTCAGCGTGACTTTGAAGACATTCCTACCTATCTGTGTCAAGTTCACTTGAATGCATTAGCATATGCTCAGAATGCAAACAATGAGGCTGCTCATCATAACTAATTACAGCTGGTTAAAATTGTCTTTCGATGTGTGGAATTTTTAAGTGCATTCTTCAAAAGCTTGAATTGTAATAATTGGTCATGGATAAAAGGAGACCTTTCTCTCTCTCTCTCACACACACACACACAAACCCATATATCCACAGAGAAGTCCTGGTTAAAATGAATTTGTTTGGGGGGTTTTTTTGTGAGCTTTGTATCGTCAACTGGAGACTGTTCAAAAGTTGAAACCACTCAAGTCACAAGCAGCACAATCATCTTGCTTTATTACTGTGACAGAGTTTTGG
Source organism: Laticauda colubrina (assembly GCA_015471245.1). Classification (NCBI taxonomy): domain Eukaryota; kingdom Metazoa; phylum Chordata; class Lepidosauria; order Squamata; family Elapidae; genus Laticauda; species Laticauda colubrina. Next base: position 31,666,597 of record BLBF01000032.1, read on the forward strand.
ATTAGCAACAGATTTCTCTTTTTCCAGCCTGGTGCCCTCTGTATAATGATGGGTTATAACGCCAGCTCCCCAGTTATAACTCATGCCATCCCCAGTGACATGAAGAGGATTGCTGCTTGCAAGATGACATTCTTTCTGCTCTTATATCTAGAAAGTGATGTGGTGGAAGCTTTGTTTTGCTATGCTGCTTATTCTGTCTTGGCATTTTCATTCAGTTGGCCTACTTTCCCGCTTCCCATCCCCTTTGAGACTCCTCACTGCTCCTTAGCTTTGCCTAGGCTTTTATATTGGAATTCAGTTACCCATATCATTCTGCTTTTCAGAACCAAAAGCCTTAAATGCATCCATGATATTTTGGAAGAAGAGCATAACAGCAGCCTAAATCCAACAACTGCTATATTAGTCAACTGATCTGGAGAATGAATATAAACGCATCCAAAATCACCTCCACCAGTTCAGATAATTCACTGATTTTATTCTGTTGTGTACCTTATTTATGGGATGGATGGATGGATGTATTTTCTATCTTTCTACCCTGGTGACTATTAAAAGCAATTCACAAAAGCTAACACACAAAAATATAGCAAGCTAAAAATACCGTTCAAAGCTGACACTAAAATAGGCACTAAAATAATTCCGCTATTAAAAGCCTAGTGAAAGAGAAGCATCTTTACAGATTTTCTGAGCACAGAAAAAGAGGAGGCCAAATGCAGGCCCTGAGGGAACGCATTCCATATCTGGGGAATAGCAACACAGGAAAGGCTCTTTACCACTTGCTGGAAGGAAGAAAAAAAAAACAGCCTCTGACAACAGAGGCATCTTCAAAAGGTCTTCTTCTGCAGCTCTAAAGAACTTTTGTAATAGGAAAGCTGCCCCTTCTCAACCTCAGCAGTTTTAAGATGTGGGCATTTGCTGACTGAGGAATTCTGGATGTTGAAACATTAAAGTTGCCTTCGAGAATCAGACCATTTGGGTCTTTAAAGGTCAGTCCTAATTCCTTAGATGGATTTTGGTAAAAGCAATTAGCTACTGATGCTGATGCTGATGCTGATATCTCATGATAGGCATCATATGATCTCTATACTTAGTTGTGGTCAGCAATCCAGTTGTTGTATTTTGCACCAGGTCCAGTTTCAGGGCAACTGTCAAGAGCAGCCTCAGAGGAAGGGCCTTATTGTGAGAAATTGAGAAGATGTGGATAAACAATCACCAAATACAGCTTAGGAAACGTAGCAATTGTATTAACAAAACAGAGTTAGAAAGGACCTTGGAAGTCTTCTTGTCCAACCCCCTGCTCAAGCAGGAGATCCTATATTATTCAGACAAATGGCTGTCCAATCTCTTCTTTAAAAACTTCCAATGTTGGACCACCCACAACTTCCAAAGGCAAGTTGTTCCACTGGTTGATTGTTCTTACTGTCAGGAAGTTTCTCCTTAATTCAAGGTTAGTTCTCTCTTTATTCAGTTTCCATCTATTGCTTCTTGCCTTGCCTTCCGGTGTTTTGGAAAATGGGGTGACTCCCCATGTTATAGTTTATTTTATATTTTATTTTATAGTTGGCATAATACTTGTAATTGTACACAGGTACTCCTTGCCCCAGCTGCTACTTGTAAATCTAATGATAGTTGAGTATCATGAAACATTGCTGCACAACCTGGAAAAGTCATCCTGGTTTGCTCCATACCAGAAGTAATGAAAACAGAGAAGTACACACTTATGTCTAACTGAAAACCTTGCAAAGGGGATGTCTGTGTTGGAAACGTGTCTCCGCCTGTGTGCCAGGGAAATACACTTTTCAGAATTTTGAATTGCATGGAGAAAATAATACTACCTTATTATTCAGTAAAGCACAGGAGAATTGGCCTCTGCTCAAAGAAATGTATAACCTAACTTGTAGCTATAAAAGAAGACAGCACTTTTCTTCAGCTGGAGGGGAACTTTTTTTTTGTCTCCTTATTATATGCAGTTTCTGAAGAATGGGTAATACTGATCCGAGGGTCCCTCTGCACTCTTAGAAATATTAGAGTGTTGATAGAAGTCAGGTGCATCAAGTCTCCCAAGGCTAAATACACCTATTTTGTAATTTAAATGGCTTTCTTCTGCTTGTAAATAAAATTTATAAAAATTGCACTGCTTGAAAAATGGTCATTTTGCTGCTGACTTTCAGCAGCACAGTTCTGGGGACCCCAAAATAAGATTGGGGTTGGATTTGTATCCCAAAGTTGTTACTTCCAACCCATATTGAAAAACCTAATTACAGATTCTATGCAGACCCTGGTATGCACTCATGTAGAGCTGGGGTAGTATCTGCTACCACACCCCATCATTCATATAGTAATCCAGACTGAAAAGTCTCTTGATTCAACAACGGGCTGATCTTGATAGAGTTTGGGGTGACTAGAAAAAGTCAGTTTCAATTTCATTGTGAGAGGAACTTACTGGTGACCAAACAAAAACATGAACTTGCATGAAATCCCAATATATGTCTGTTATTTTTGAGAAAAAAAGGAATCTTTTATTTCAAAGCAGTTGCTCTTTTTTGAAATCAACTAACCACACAAGAACAGCAAGAAACAGCCTGGGACTGAAGTGTGGCATGTTCATTCCCTATCAACCAGTTTTTCTCTCCAGCCATCTCAGAACAGACTATTTCCAATTACTGTCTATTGCTAATTAGGTCTGGTGAGTTTCTAGTCAATTTCCCCTGCTCACTTCACCTGGTTAATAGATTCACAAACAATCAAACTCCCCTGGATCAATCCCAGACATTTCCCTATTGGGATGGAAAAGTGGGTCATCTGAAAATGCTCTTTAGTTCAGCTCCAGACCTCAGAAAATATTTGCGTCTGAGATCTGGGGCTGGACACTGACTGGACTGCAGAACATTGAAAGAAACCAGATCATTTGGGGGGTTTTTTTGAGGGGGGGACAGTTGTTCAGCTTCCATTTTTTATAGAATCAATGTGATAACTGTCATGGTGGTAAATCAAACACCCAGTATTAAAATGAGCTAAATATTAAAAACAAACAAAAACAAGAGGACTGAAGAATGATGTAAGGAGTGAGACATCTGATGATCCAGATGCCCAGACCTCTCTATTTCTTGGCTTTATATCCAGAGAAAACAGTCCCTTCCCCCAAAAAACAAATCTGTATCTTTGTTCCCATGCCAAAGATAGAAATCAAGATAACCTAACGTGAGAGTTTAGAACATGTATGTCAGTCTTGGGATGAATTTTAAGTCCCATCGTCCCTGATAAATCTGCTTACCGGGTGATATGAGCCATAGTTGAGTTCTTCTGGAAGACCCCAGGTTGTTGAGAAAAAGCCAAAAAGGATACCATGATTCTGTCTTGAATGCTCAGTAATATATCATGTCATTAACCTGTAATAGTAGTAGCAACAATAACATGCCACCAAACCATTCATATTCTCAGTAGTTTACAACAAAATAAATGCCAGATGACATTCTCTAGTTAGTAGAGAGAACTCACAACAAGCCTCTTATGTAGGACCTGATGAGATAGATAGCTGTCACTTGGGAAAAGTGACCTCTCAAATAACCCAGCCCAGAAGGGTTTTATATGTTGTCACCAGATTCTTGGACTCAGAAGCAAATTGGTAGACTATATAGATCATGGAGTAGGGGTGTAACATACACACATCTAGGTGCTGTCATAACTGCCCATGCTGCTGCATTTTGCACCATTGGAAGCTTCCGAATATTTTTCAAGGGCAGCTCCTATTAGATCAATGCAGTCTGGATTAATGTGCTCTTAGGCTTCTCCCCATGTTCTTCTAGTCGCTGCACAAAGGTATTTCACTGATTGAGCTAAAAGTCATGCCTCAGTCCTCACTCACTAGAAAAGAAAATAAGTTTATGCTTATCTTTAGCTGTTCCCATTGAAAAGTGGTGTTTTCCCTCTTCTGACAAAAGAAGACTTGCAGACCTAGCTGTGCTGGCTGGCCTAGGGACCAAAAGGGTGAGTTCCACACTGGAGGTGGCTGCTGGATTGAGGGCAGATTCCATCTCTCTCCCCCTTGCTCTCTGCTTTCCACCCATCCATCTGTTTGCTTATCATATTGATGTATGTTCGTGGTGTTCCTTTTTCATTGCTTATTTTATGGTTCTATTATTTTACCTCTGTTCTGCTAGCACTCCTTTCATTTCTTTCCTTTTTATTATTGTTAGCCACCTGGAATAGCCCCACGGTGAGACTGGCAGCAAACAAATTTAACAAACAAACAAACAAACAAATAAATAAATAAATGCTAAATAAATGAAAGTCTTGCCATGGACACAATCTAGGATGCTTCACTGACAATGCTAGTGATAATGTGTTCAGGAGCTGGGATTTTGAAAGACTAGTGAAGCCATCTTTAAAAAAACAAACAAAAGGAAAACAAACTCATGCTTATGAGTTTATCAAGTGGAAAACTGACCAGAGAAATCATTAGTACTGCAACATCTTAGCTGGTAAGCAAGGAAATGCTGTTCCCAGCCAACTTCACTCTCTTGAGCATTTACTCTAATCAATGAGAAAACTCTCTAAAATTCTTCCCCTCCCTGATTAAAACTCATTACTGTAGGGAACTCCTCCCCACTTCATCACCTTTGGTTCCAAAGGGAAAAAGAAGAACCAATTTACATTTAAATGTAAAACACACACACAAACACTAGTACACCCAAGCCATCTTGATGTGAATTGCCACTATGATATCTCAGCCTTGGTTCCTACAGCCTGCATTTCTTTGCCATTGCAATTTACCATCCAATCCTTCCTCATCCCACCCAATAATCCTTCCCATTACACTTCTCAACCATAATCCCAGTTAGCCAGTTTGGGCTATTTATAAACTCACATGTAATGCTGTTCAAGAATGGTGCTGCTCCTGAATTTGTAATAGAGGACTATTCCAGAATAGTGCTAAAACCAAAATTCCCAAAGGAACCTAACAAGCTCCTTTGGGAAGCAAATTCTCAAAAGACTTGCACAAAACCAGAGAAAAGCTCACTTTCTTACAATGCCAATCCCATATCAAGGCTATGATGGCACAGTGGTTATTTCTGCTGACTGTTGTCAGCCTGCAGTTTGGCAGTTTGAATCTCACCAGACTCAAGGTTGACTCAGCCGTCCATCTTTCCAAGGTCAGTAAAATAAGGACCTAGATTATTGGAGGAAATATGCTATCTCTGTAAACTGCTTAGAAAGGGTTGCAAAGCACTGTGAAACGATATATAAGTCTAAATGCTATTGCTATTGCTATCAAGGACAGCAATTGTTTGATGCTTCTGCTGCCTGTTGGTGATACTTGCTGGGAGGATTTCACAGCAGGGACACAACCATTTCCTGACTAGTTATGAATAAAGTTCAGTGATGGGACAAGGCAAAGTAGACTGGGAAAATTTCCTGCCACTTCAAGGGATGGAGGGAAGTACTTTTACACAGCTATGAAAAAAAAAAACTATGTCAGCTTTGGAGTTGTGGTTTTCTGGAACGCTGACATTACTGAGAAAATGGCGTAGTGTAGACAAAGCTCAAGCTATTTTCATATCTTCCATCTCTTTCCTTTGTTTCCCCTGGCATTCAACTATCTTGCCCATGAAGACAAACATTAGCATATCAGCAACTAAATGATAAACATTAATTGGAATAAGAAAGGTATGGCTTATATGGATTGTGTTCTTTCATGATGACCAAAGAGAAATAAACTGAGGAACATTTAGCTGAAAGGGTAGTTTGATTTCAAGATAATTGTGGTTAATGGTGTTTAGCATTTTACCAAGTTCTCAGTGGATCTGGAGGTAGGAAGAAAAAAGATTGTAATTGAATTTGTTCCATTAGTGGCCTTCCAGCCTTGAATGTGTGGTATCTGATACTTCGTGGGGATTTTGTCCCCTCTTATGATGCTCAAAAATTCTTCCAATGCAAACTGGATAGCATCAACTACATTTGCTCACAAGTTCTGCAAGATGTCTCATGGTTTCTTTTTCTTTTTTTAAATCTAGACAGGCAGAGTGAAATCCAGCAATGAGAATGAAGCATTTGAATTAGGAGTTGGTATAAATATTTCATAGACAAAATAATTGGCAATCGGAATACTTTGCCAGAGGAAGTGACGGAATCAGAATTAGGCATCTCACATTCCTTTAAAAAAACATATCTTAAATGCTTATACTTATCAGCACAATGCACCCTGTTGCCTGTGAGAAATCAGACTAATTATCAGAAGGGTCCCTTTATAATCTGCAATTTGGTTAACCATGTTACACTTTCCATTCTTAAGTGCCTGTTCTTAGTCAGAAGTAAGTTTAATTAAAACCAGGGGAGCTTACTCTTCAGTACCTGAGTTCAAGAGATAATTTTATCAATGCTGACAATTTGCATGTGCTTGTTCTTGTGGAAATCAATGCTGCGTTTTTAATTGAGTCCAATAAATTATGGTAATAAACTAAGTTATTTCTGTGCACTAGAGGGCAGCGCACATCAAGAAGTAAGGTGAATGTGTGGAATGGAATGGCTTGATTAGGTTAACAAAAGAGTAATTTTAACATCCTATAATGGCCAATTCTGTGTGATAATATCAGTCTAAAAGGTCTGTAGAATCAATTTACTTATACAACAACAAAACAAGATTTTGTATAGGCATGCTTGGTGGTTGAATTACAAACCAGGATGAATCTAGTTCACCCTTGGATGTTAGTTTCCTGAAGTTAGACAAGAGTGGGTTTACAGCAGTCAGATCATACCTAGATGTCTAAAACATCTTAGCAGGTAAAAACTGAAAACAAAAGGCATTTCATCATTACTAATACTGTATGAAGGATTGGGAGACACAAAACCTTAATGAAACCTTGGGTATGCTTCATCAAACTGGTATCTCTAGATCAGTGTTTCTCTGGAAGTTGAAGTTGAAGTTCACACATCTTAAAGTTGCAAAGGTTGAGAAACACTTCAATAGATGAATGGGTTGGCCACAATTAAAATAGGTCCAAATAAGCCATGATGGAAGTTAGTGAGCAGAGGATGCCATCAAGATTATTAACTGAGAACAGCTAGAGTGGTCAATCAAAGCCAAGGAGAAGGGTGAGAAGCTACAGATCTAGTTTGTCTAAGGAGCCATTTCATGAAGGTTTTCGCTATGTTGCATTTTCCTATAATGCAGCAGGTGGAGATCTGTGGAATTCCAAATGCAGCTGATCTAAAATGCCCAACAGATTAGCTTTAGGTAAGGGTGAGGGTGTGGAATCTGGTGGTGCCCTATAATTCAGCAATATTGGAAACAGGACAGAAATTACACCTTCCATTAGCCATAGAAGAATTACTGTATTGAAAGATCTCTTTTCCACAGGTGGGTGTTCCTGCATGAGAAAGCCTACCAGATAAGGGACACCTCTATTGAATCCTCCGTCGTGACAAAAGTGAAGGGGTTTGGCAACTACAGCAACCGAATTATGGATACAGCAGATTACGTCACACCTCCACAGGTAATGCTGTCCAGGAGGGTAGGGATAGCAGAGACTCACAAGATTATATTTGCTGGAAAAAAAAATGAGCAAGGCTATGCTTGGAGAATGTGCATCGGCTCCTTCAAACAGCAGCCTTGGATATCTCCTCACCTCCTTCAAACAGCAGCCTTGGATATCTCCTCACGGCTAAGCCGTGCAACTTTAGTATAGGCCACAGGCATCCTTAGCCCCATTTGTGGGTCCATAGAACTCCCTCGGGATCATGCCACCAAATATCAGTGGCAGAATTATTTTCCTGTGGGAGACAAAGGGAAATCAGCATGCAAAGCCTCTGATCAGCTTAACACATCTATAAAAGTAAAATCCCACCTCCCACACAAACGCACACATGCTGCCAAAATGGGAGAAAATCAAGTGAAAATTCTTCCCTGCCCCGTCTGTTAATTTTATTACATTACTTCATTATTTCCATGGCTATTAAAAACAATAATAAAAGTTCCTCCTTGAATGCAGGAATGTGACCTGCCCTTGAAAAATAGGGCAAAAAACACAGCAATTTCAGAGAGATAGGACGATAGATATACCCTGTGCGTGTATCCACCCAATTCAAAACACACTGGGACAATAAAAAACAATACTAGCAAAGAATTAAAACTTGGAAACCATGATTTCCCATGTCTGAGTTTATACATTGAATTAAGCCCAAATTAAACAAACTACATTATAGCTTGGTGTGATGTGTAAGCATTATAAGACTGTTTGCTCAGTGATGGATTCGGCAGATAGATATCCTTCAAAACCAGCTGTTGCAACTAAGTCTAAAAGCATGTAATAAAACACATCATATTCCCAAATAATTCCACCATCAAGGCCTAGCCCGGGGGTTTCAAACTCACATCGTCATGTGATGTATCACAACTTTTCTCCCCTTTTCTAAACTGGGCAGGGGTGTAACCAGCACATGACGCATCCAACCTATGGGTTGCGAGTTTGGCACTCTGGCGTTGTCCATTATGTGACTACTGATGACTCAGGATCTAGTTCTTCTGCTTCACTCAGTTGGGTAACTCCTACTTTTTCTTTGCCCAATGTGGGAAGATGTGTTGGGGGCTGAAGTTTTCTGGGATAGGAAATTCCATAACCAACTGCTAATAACAATAGCCAACTAGTTTCATACACTGTCTATTAAGCCATGAGAAAGGCAGAAGAAAGGAGAGGTGATCGTAACAGCATATGGTATAAAAATGAATGGGAATCTCATTTGGGCCAAGGACAATCAACTAACCAAACTGGCTTCAGTCTGGTGTGCGCTGCATCACAAACTGTGCCCCATTAATAGCTTGAGTGATTTTTGCAGAGTATACAACAGCCAAAAGAGGAAGCCCAACACAGTGATGGGTATCCACTGCTCTTTCTAACATTTTAATGCCCTTAAAAATCTCTGCCATATTCTAGAATAGGGGTGTCAAACTCATGTCATCACGGTGGTGGTGTCACGTGACATATTGGGACCTTTTCCCCCTTCGCTAAACTGGGCATGGACGTGGCCAGCGCATGACGCATCCGGCCTATGGGCCAGGATTTTGACAGCCCTGCTCTAAAACAATGCAATTGCAGGAGTAGCAAGTTCCATAATAAAGCATGATGACATCAGAATGATAATAACCCCATTTCACAAATCTCACATATACTTATTAATATCATGACATCTAATCTGGGTATTTCATTCATGGCATTAGCAAGATAATATTGCAAATGCGTGGCTTTTCATTTGTTTCTCTCCCTCTACAGGTACCCATATTTACAGTAGGAGCACTCATATTTTAAAATGTTACCATCAGGGAGAGGTTATAGGTGTCTTAAAATGAGGACTAATAGATTGAGAAACAGTTTCTTTTCCAAGGCGGTTATTGTCTTGAATCAAACAGTGCATTTGTGATTTAGTCCTATTATTATTATTATCAGCATTATTTTAACTTTTAAACACTCTGTGATGTGACTGTGATATGAAGTTTGGGGCACTGTGCTGCAGTAGCTTTCAAATTTCATTGTATTTGTGGAATGCAATGACAATAAATATATTCTATTCTGTGTGAGAATTTCAAAGGAGGGAATCTGTGACTGCTGCTTGACAACTAGCACAATGTTTTGCTTATACAGTAGTCCCCAACATGCCACAATTCATTCAGTGACCGTTCAAAGTTACAAAGGCACTAAAAAAGTGACTCATGGCCATTTTTCACACTTACAATCCAGAGGTGGTATTCAGCAGGTTCTGACCAGTTCCACTACCAGGACCGGTAGGGGAATTTTGAGTAGTTTGGAGAACTGGCAAATACCACCTCTGACTAGAGATTTTACAGTATCCTTCCCCTTCCACACCCACCAAACCATGCCCACAGAACCGGTAGTAACTGTTTTTTAATCCCACCACCGTTACAACCATTGTAGCATCCTCTTGGTCATCCAATCAAAATTCAGATGCTTGACGGTTCTCATGTCATCACCTTTTGAAAAATTCTGACAAGCAAAGTTAACGGAGAAATCTGATTCACTTAGCAACCATGTTACTAACTTCACAACTGCAGCAACAAACTTAACAACTGTGGCAAAAATGGTCGTAAAATGGGACAAAGTTCATTTAACAAATGCTCTGCTCAGCAACCAAAATTTTGGGCTCCATTGTGGTCATAAGTCAAGGACTACCTGTACTACCATCACAACAAAGAACCAAAAAACACATGCTCCTTAGGCTGAACAATCACCAAAATAAGGGAAAATGCAATGTAATGCCAAGCAAATTGAAAAGGCATTTTATTTTACCATTTTTGGTATTCATATGTGAATACCAAATCATATACACTGTGAATTGTATATTTATACTGTCAAGCCAGAAATGGTCCTTCTGAATTTATTTAAGAAGTTAGGGAATTACTTAGGAATAAATACTCTAATAAGGAATGAGGAATGACAATTTACTAACAAAGTTCTTATACTGAACTAACTTATAATGGGATCTCTCTAGCTCGGTTATTTTAGTTATTGGGACTTCTAAACCATGTTTTATGGCTTAGCATGCTGTGGCAACCGAATTACAGTTTATTGAATTAGCCATAGGTAAATAAACAATTTTGTACAATGCACAAAACTAGTCCCTGTTCCAAAGAAAAGCGGTGGGTGAGTGGGTTGGGGAGAGAATAAGAATAGAGAATGCCTAACAAATTTTTCATGCTGCAAGGGGTTGCAAATCCCACTTGTTTTTCTAAAAGTTAGAGCACATATCTTCATTTATTCATTTTGATTGCTGAAAACTGCAAAAGGGGAACATACTCACAAAGAACCCTGACAGTCTTGCTTAACTACAAAGAGGGAAAGATATATTCAAAAATCATGGTATAATTAGAACGACTGCTAACTAAAAACAAGAACAAACTCTCAACTCATTATTTTTCCAATCCAATCCTGAATCACATCTATAGTAATGAATTCTGAGGCTGGTTCCAAATAACCACTGGCTTCATACTTTTCCCAGAGGTTTCTGCAGGGGAGAGGGATATGTCCAAAGAGTCAATGTGTCTTTTACATTTATTGCACATAAAAATGAATGGGGTCTCAATTGTGTGGTTATAGCCACCAGGGGTGGGATTCAAATTTTTTAACAACTGGTTCTGTGGGTGTGGCAAGGTGGACATGGTCGTATGACTGAGTGGGCATGCCTTTTTTTGCAGCAGCTAAACCCCCCCCCCCCATTTTTTGGGCCTTCTGGGTCTCAGGGAAGCCTCCTGGGGGGCACTTTTGCTCCCAGAAAGCTTCCCTGCAGCTCAAGAAGGCAAAAAAATGGAGAGAGGGACACCCCCCTCCATTTTTTGCCTTCTTGGGCCTCTGGGAAGCCTCCTGGGCAAAGCAGTAAGACAGTGAGGGGAATCCTGGCACAGCTAATCATAGGAACAGCTGGTCGTCAGGAGGGGGGAAAAAAAGAAATACCTTAAGCAGTGACTGGACAGGAAGAACGCAGCCAGGATTTCAGGCATGTGCATGATGTCACGCATGTGCAGTAAAGACTGACTGGGAGGACAGGGGTGGGCAGAGAAGGGTGAGGCCAGCCAGGGGCACAATTTGTTGGTTCTCCAAACTGTGCAGAATCATAACAACAAGTTATATTAAACTGGTCCAAATTGGTAGAATCCCACAGCTGGTAGTCACCATCTGGGGGCTTTTTTTCACCCTACCCTTCCCCTCTGCACTGCATCCCCAACTCTAGTAGGACTGATACTTCCCTGCTTGGAGCTTGGCCTGATCTCCTCTTTGAGCTAATCAATCCTCCCACAAGTTGACCAATCCAGGAACATTCTAATATCTAACTGGCACACAAACCCTTCCTTGTTCTTCTTTCAACACATTTATTGCAGGTTTAGGGGGAAAGAGCTGATATTGTACTTCATTCCTGAAATCACAGAAATTTGTGTTAATTCAGCTATTGCATGTGAAACCAATGTCAATTTTCTTATTAGGAAAGACACTGTTCCCTGGACAATATTTATGCATTTAGACAATGGAATAAGAAGAAAATGGCAAATGAACTAGCAGTTGAGGATAGAACCAACTGAATAATTTAAGAGACTACAAATAAAATAATTGCTAATTTTTGTTAAGTGCAAGTTTATAAAAGACCCAATGAACAATTCTGGACATTTGTTTCCTAAAAGGTAATTCTCACTGCAGACCAATCACAACTTTCTAAATACTTGGGAATAAATCCCATTTAATTCAGTAGGATATGCATAAGGTTAGCTACCATAGTAATCAACTACAAAGATTATCTGACAGCCAAAGATTTCCTAAATAGTGGAATTAAAAAAATGATTTCTCTAATTAAGGCTAGAATCCATTGATAGCCATAATCCAGCATTCTGACTCCTAGATATCCCAATGGCAGCTGTTCTTCCATCTTCTCTTCTTCTTTTGGCCAGTTCATTTTCAGGAACTATAATAGGTCTCAGCTTTTGAAGCACGTGAAATACATGTTAGGAAATGTGAAGTTTTTCTTTGTGCACACTTGTAGGTTGTGAAATATTTTGCACCCAGGCATGCAATAAAGAAATGCAAAGCTGTCTGTAGCAATATGAAAATGACTCAAGCAAGGTTAAGAACATATTATATCTTAGAAATGGTCCTGCTTAGGCTTCAGTGTTGAAAAATATTGGAGGGGATGATATGGACATTTGTGTAATCATAGAATCACAGAATTCCACGTAGGCCATTGAATCCGAGTATCTCTTTAAGTAAAAGAATCCAAACTTCAGTATCTCAGAGAAATGATTCTCAAGCTGTAGTCTTTGCTAGAGAACATCCAGTAAAGGAGAGCTCATATTTCTATTGATAATCCTGTTCACTCTTGGTCTGTTATGATAATCTCTAGATGATCAGGCAGAAAGAACTAACCAGGAGTTGACGTACCTTCTCTGTGCTCTTATATTCAAAATATTTGACATCATATTTTTCCCCCTTCTGCCTATATCTTTTGGATCCATCCGCCTGGCAGGGGACATCAGTCTTTGTCATCATTACCAAACTCATTGTGACGGAGAACCAGGTGCAAGGCTTCTGCCCTGAGGTACGTTGCTAAACTGAGAGGGTAGGAATTGAGATTATACTAGAGATTGGGGGCTAGGGGTGGTAGCTGTCTTCTGCTTTGTGCAGACTTTGAGCTGTTTCCAACTAACAGATAGAAGACTCAAAACTTTAGTGTTTTGCTTCATGCTGTCAAGGAATTGTTGATAGAAAGATACAGAGGGCCATGACTTGAGTGAAGCTGGGTTATGGCAAGCTGCCTTATTTTTAAATAAGAAGACAGCACTTTTTGGCATTCCAGACTGAGGTCTCTAACAGCCATACCTGAAGAAGTGAAAGTCTCACCTGGGAACAATATGCATGCACTCAGTATGTTTCCCATTGAGCTAAAATTAAGTGGTGGACTTTGGACTTTCAAAACAGTGTACTTCTCCCTTTTCTCCTCATAATATATACATTAATTGTGGTGGTGGGGAACCTGGAAGCAGACCAGTAATTTCTACTTCTCATGCTTTCTTCCCTTCCTTTTGTCTTCCCCTTTTAGAATAATCTTCGTTACCAGTGTACCTCAGATAGTGAATGCAAGAAGCCTGTCTCCATCACCGGAGGTGGTAAGCCAGATATCTCATACAGAGGGGAGGGGGAATGCTCATCATAGACAATCTGCCTATCTGTTCATTGCCAACATGATGATGGAGGGGCTATGGAGACTGATAGGCTTGTTTAACATGCAGGTGAAGACCACATGCCCGACTATTGCTAGAATGACACTGTTTCCTGATACAAACTGGATGGTAGCAAAAGCAATTGCAAACATTGCAGGAGGATTGGTTTAAGTGTGCCTGGGAAAAGGTTTGGCAGACTTCTGACTGAAAGAAGACAAGAGGTGACAGTAAAAGCTGGGAAGAGCAGTGCAGCTTTATGCTAGGCGAAGGGTATGCAGACCAGATTTTTGCACTTCAGCAAATTAGCAAGAAATCTAAAAATGTGAGAAAGTTTATTGTGTATTTATTTGTTTAGTGAAAGCACAATAGACTTGAATTATGGAATTGTTTTGCATAAATATACAGATGGAGGTTGTGCTGCTAAGTGCGATAAGCATGGTATATTATGGAAGAAAATGTGCATGACAATAAATGCTTAGCAAATGGTACACTACAAAGTCGGGGGCATGACAACGATGTATTTATGAATAAACATGCAAGGAATCCTTGTGGGGCTATTAGAAATGTGTTGTTGGGAAAAATACACATGTACCATACTTTTGTATGCAGACAGTACCATGTTATTGTCTGAGAACCCAAATGATTTGCAGTGAATGTTAGGTAGCCTGTATAATGCAATGAGAAGCATGCATCTGAAAATTAATGTACTGTATTGAAGATCAAGAATGTTATATTTGACAGGGAGAATATTTTTTTAAAAAAATTATTTATCTACAGAGGTCATGCAATCACTGATATACAAATTTGGTTTGAAATTAAGTTTAAATAAATTTAATTTAAATAACTCCCCATAATGATATACCCCGGGCAATGTTTTGTTTTAACAGAGCGGCTAAAACTCTGTACACATGATAACCGAACTGGATATTGCATCCTTCACAGTCAAAAAATACAGAGGCAGCAATTAGACTACAGGAAAAATTGAATGGTTATTCATATATAAGAGGCAAAAAGACTTGAACAATTAGTAAAATTTGTGTTCCTCAGCAGAATGTTTACTAGAGAGTGAAATGAATGGAGAAAATTTAAGAAATCCAAATAGCAGTAGAAGATGGCATATAGTCTGTTAGCAAGAAACAAATATTTGTTGAAAGAATAAAAAATAACTATGTATAAGACTGTTGCATGGGAGTATGAAGCAGAAATATAAAAGTAAGTTGAATCTAGTAGGAATGTGGTACTTACATATGATCATCCTCAGGTAAATCAAGAAAAAATAGAGTTAAGAATGAATGGGTAGCGAATAAACATGGATCAAATTTAAAACTGAATGACCAGTATGAAAAAAAGAAGTACTTTGTGGTAGTCTAATCCTATAGAGAGAATAAATGAATCACAAAAAAATACAACAGTAAATGGGTAGACAGGGAGAAGAAAATTATGAATATTGTAGTTGGCTGGAACTAATGAAATTCTCAAAGTGAGAAAGAGGTAAAAAGTTGAAAGAACAAAATAAGGACATGGAATAAGCAATTATAGTTTGCAAGGATACAAAACTATAGAGAAATACCGTGAATGATTTCATGTGAATGTAAATCAAATTAACTATATTGCTTTTTCTTTTTTTATTATTACGGGTCCTTAATTTACTTGGCTTCCTATTTCTTACAGCTTTTCTCTGTTTTACATAATATTGATGAGTATATTGCATCAGTATATTGTATTAAGAAACTAAAGACAACAGAGCTGTAAGATGGTTACACTGGTACAGGGAGAACACTGAAATAGCATCAAAATCATGTCAATTTGATATCTTTTCAGCCAGCAAATGAAAATGACCATTAGGGATATCCAGGGACTTTAAGGGTGTGTGTTCGTTACTTTCTGATCCTTAGGGGCTGCAGACTATATTCACGCTATGCATCCAGAAGGCACCTGATCCACAAAAGTACAGAATTCCCTTCCAATCTAATTCTATTTCTGCTTCAAATTGTCCCCTCCATTTTCTCCCTGTCTGGCACAATTTATTTTCCAAAACTTGGGTGATGCTATCATTATGTTGGTGAGACTTTGTATCTCTTAAAAGATAAATTTGATAGAAATATAAATTAAATTGTGCAGAAAAATATGGCTTCCAGATTGATGATTGATGATTATATGCATATTTGAGCGCCATGGTGGAGCAGCGGTTAGACTGCAGTATTGCAGACTAATTCTGCTGGCTGCCAGCAGTTCGATCCCGACTGGTTCAAGGTTGACTCAGCCTACCATCCTTCTGAGGTGGGTATTATTGTCCTTTTGCTGGGTGCATTATCTAGAAAAAAAGGACCTAAAAAGAAAAGAAAAGTCTTTTCACTTCAAACTGATGAGGCAGATGGAAGCGGGATTTCCTGCAGATAAGCTATCAAAATGAATCCCAAGAGTTGGGGTGAATTGGGCTTCTAGTAATTGAAATGATGGTTGTTGTTTTTTCTTCTGCAGGAATATTAACAGGCCGATGTGTCCATTTCAATGCTACTTTTCGGACCTGTCAGATCCAGGGCTGGTGCCCAGCAGAAATGGACAATGTGGATGTGTAAGCACTACCTGCAGCAGCTTTATGTTGCCATATATCACAGAAAGGGAACATATAGGCCATACTGTAGATGGGAACATAGTCCCAGAATGTAAAACGACTTGACTGGAAAACTAGAGTTCCTTCAGGGAGGGTTGACTTATATGTTTTTATTAGCTTATTATTTTTTTAATGGGACTTGGGTGATAATGGCCTGTGCACGTGGAAAGCTGTGGATTGGACATTAGCCTCACTATCACTAAAAATTCACTAGGGAATTTTTGTATGTGACCTGGACATATTGTGGAATGCAGTAGCTAGTTGTAATAATTATTTAGAGTTACCAGGTGTACCATACTTTTTGGACAAAAATGATGATTTTGCTTAAAGATATATTTTTTTTAAATTTGGAAGGGTCAAGTATCTATGCTGAGCAGAGGTCTCCAGACTTACACAGCTCTAAGACTTGTGGATTTCAGCTCCCAGAATTCCTCAGCCAGAATTCTGGGAGTTGAAGTCCACAAGTCTTGCTAAGTTTGAGGACCCCTGGTGTAGAGTTTTATGTAGGCCGTAGCACAGACTATAGATCAGAGGTGGTATTCAGTGGTTCTGACCAGTTCTGGAGAACTGGTAACGGAAATTCTGAGTAGTTCGGTGAACCGACAAATACCACCTCTGACTGGATATTTTACAGTAGCCTTCCCCTGCCACGCCCACCAAGCCACGTCCACAGAACCGGTAGTAAAAAAATTTGAATCCCACCACTGCTACAGATCTTCATTCAATGCACCAGGTTCTCTTCTGAAGAAAACTAAAGGTTTGAAATTTGGAGCCAGAATCAAGTTCAATATTGCCAAAGGTCTCCCTCCCATTCTGTTGTTGGATTTGTGGGCCTGTCTACTGTCCGTCTTACTTGTCAGTAAGGATCCTTGACCTCTACAATGACATCTCTGTATGCTCCACACAAATGATTGATGCTAAGTTAGAAGAAGACAGGACAATAGAGGTTCAGAAAGTGAAGAAGTTCAAAAGATCCGAAATGAGAGCTTTGGTAATAAAGTGGAGAGAAATTCCCTCCCCAAAAAGAGTATTAACCCTATGCTTTCAATCCACATATTTTTATCAAAAAGAGAAATTACGATTTTCCTGATTATGGTTTCTCCAGTTTGATATAGATTTCCAGAGGACAGCAAGTGATTCTTTAGAGTTGTTTTTCTTCCTTTCTTTAATTCACTCCTGATTTCAGTTTGATTTCAGTCAGTATTTTTCTCTCTACAGACCTGTAATGCTAGAAGCTGAAAACTTCACTCTCTTCATTAAGAATAGTATTCGCTTTCCACTGTTCGATTTTGAAAAGTGAGTAAGGTAACACTAACCCAGACCAATGCTGCATCTTGGAATTTACTCCTCAATATATATTAGGTGGACTTGAACTGAGAATTACTTCTCTAATGCAAAGATTTTGCCTGACCAATACCAGCTGATCTTGTGAGTTTCAGGAGGTCCCTTGAAAAAGCAGCATGGAGAGAGACAGACTTCCAGAAGTCTACCTGGACTATAAAATCAGTATATAGTATATACCAACATACCGAATCAATTTTTTGAAAATGGGCATGTGTATATATGTTTATGTGTCTGCATGTAAAGAGAGGGAAAGTAGCCATAATTCACTCTGATATGGAATCCTAATTGTTTACACTAGTCTTTCTTGACCTGCTTCTTCTCAAATGAGGTGACCTACTCTTCCAATACTTCTCACCAACAATGTTATGAGTAAACCAGAAAATAGTTTATGTATCCCGCCAGCAAATATCAGGCAACTGCTAGTACTTTTTAATAGCTATAGCTCTTAACTTTTGCATTATCTCTAACTGAGGCTAGATAAGAAGTGGCTTTGAAAACCTCATAACCTAAAACGTGTTGTGCCAAGTTCATAACTGTCATTCTCTACTCTACCCCCTGACCACAACCATCTCTTTGGAGATGGATGGTTTGCTCTTGGGATAGTTTTCTTTGCTTCCTTCACAGGGGAAACCTGCTGCCCAACATCACAGCAGAAGATATCCAGAAATGCCACTTCCACCCTTTAAAGCAACCCTTCTGTCCAATCCTGCGCCTTGGGGACATTGTAAAATTTGCAGGGCAAAACTTTACATCGCTGGCAAGGACGGTGAGAACGCCAATTGCACAGTGATCATACTGGAGTAGCAATCAGCATTTGGGTTTCGTTTATTTGCCTGGAAATTTGTTTTCAAATCCCTTGTTAGCCATAGAGATTGCTCAGGGTTGTTGAAAAGTCAGTCAGGCTGATATTACAGGATGGCTGAAATTCTAAAATGCTAATCTCTAATCACTATGGTAATTTAGAAGTATAAATATAAAGGACAGTGATTGACCAAAATGAGGCCAAGAGAATATCATTGCAACTAAAGATGGCAGACCAAACAGGAGTGTATGGGAAGCCATAGACAACCTTTTTGATACAGAAGTGTATGTGATATTAATTGGTGTGGAATAATTATCCCTCATTCTTAACCAGTTATTAATAAGAAGCATAACCCCACATCTTAGAGGCATGCAGAGGAAATGTACCTTTTTCTATTTGCCAGTGACCTGGATTGTTTGATCAAACCATCAGTGGATTTGAAGGTGATTAATGAGTAAATTGTACCTTTACTGTAGAAGCAGCTCTGATTTCTTTCTTTGGCTTAATTGTTAGGATCTCCTGAGATTTCTCCTAAAGCTGTGCTTTTCTACGCAGGGTGGGATAATAGGAATCAAGATTGGATGGGTGTGTGATCTGGATCATTCTTGGGAGCACTGCATTCCTAGTTATTCTTTCAGTCGGCTTGACAGCGTCTCCGAAAAGAGCAAAGTTTCTAGTGGATACAATTTCAGGCAAGTCCTGTTGAGAAGCAATAAATAGAAATCCCCCTTTCGAGTGTTGATGAACTAAGATTTCTCTCTGCAGTTGAACTAGCTTTTGATTTACAAATATACTATCCTTCAGATTCCATCTACCAAGAAGCTTTTCTTCTGCATAGACACCCCAGAGACATTTCTTAGAAGGAGGCAATTTTTCATCACAGGCAAAACATAAAATAAGCTGCACAACATATAAGCCCTCAATCTTCCATCCAGAAGCAGAGAATATATGGGAGGGTGGGTTATTCAAGCCTGTTTGTTTTTCCCATTCAGTCTTGGGACACTTGGGGGGGGGGGGAACCCTTATAGGTGATCAGGGAATTTTTTTTCCAGCATGAAAGTCCGAAGGGTCTATGATAAGCAGACTGTTCCTGGGCTTATGGACTAATGGATTGATTTACTGTACTTCAAGCCTGAGAGCTCTTCATTCATTCTTTTCTGATATACTAGTGGTTTTCTTGCAGCACACTAAGATATTCAGGTATCTGCTGTGGTGCAGTGGTTAGAATGCAGTACTGCAGGCTACTTCTGCTGACTGCTAGTTGTCTGCAATTTGGCAGATCGAATCCCACCAGGCTCAAAGTTGACTCAACCTTCCATTCTTCTGAGTCGGTAAAATGAGGAGCCAGATTGTTGGGGGCAATATGCTGACTTTGTAAACATCTTAGAGAGGGCTGTGAAGCACTGTGAAGCAGTATATAAGTCTATGTGCTATTGCGATTGCTATCCAGTCAGCCCAATTGTCACAGAGATAACATGACAGAAAGCTCTATCTTTCCTTTAAGATTTTTATGTCAAAACTAGATATGTGCGCCTTCCCAAACCATAGTCACTTATAAAATTTCATCATTGCCATTTCTGTTGCACGGCAAATGTGCCCAGGTTTGTTCTCAGAGTACCTAGGCCATATCTATGTGTATCTTTGTGTTTATATATACATGCACACCCATCCTTTTCCTTGTCCACAGATATGCTAAATATTACAAGCAAGAGAATGGCACAGAGTTCCGCACACTGATGAAGGCATATGGCATTCGCTTTGATGTTCTGGTATATGGAAATGTAAGCGAGGCAGGGAAAACCTGCACATCTTGGAGCACAGGACTGCTGAAATCTAATGGGAGAGGAATTCATATATAAAAGAGGAAATTAGGAAATATCTGGAGGAGGATGAAGTCCTGGTTCTTTTGCTTTTGGAAAGGTGTTGGTTCTTGGGTTCCCTAGACTGCAAAGAATTAAAACCATATATGTAAAATGTTGTAGAGCCACCCTCACTGGGCCTGCCTCCTTCATCATCCATGACAAGTTAGTCGGTTCTGACCTCCTCCACTCCCCCTCCTGGATGAGAAGTGAAATGTTTTCAAGAAAGTCCAGTTGCCTTTTAAACAGCACCTTTGTGACAACCATGGCCTGGGTGACTAAGAATCTCCATAGATTTTCTCCCATCAAAGGTTTTCCACAAAGCACTATGTTTGTTTTTAAGCCATGGAATATGGCAGAGCTTATTTTCCACAGGTGCTATTTCCATTGCAGAACCTATTAAGTTCATCCTCCCTACTTCTAACAGGTAGAGTGAGCATCTCCTTCTGCAAGAGCCTTTTGCTTCATCAAACCAAGAGATGCACCTCAGCAATGCAAAATAATGAGATAAATCAATATAATATCCATAAGTTTCATCATCAAGAATTTTTCCTGGGCAACCCAACTTCTAGACTGATATTCTTCACTGCAGAATTCACCTTCAAGTGGGCATGCAGGGCCAGGGATCTCATCTACAGTCTCCCCTGATCCGGGATGACCTAATTCCTCATCAGAGGAAAACTTGAAGAATTTGATTTACACAAAAGATTTACACCTAGACCTAAAATCCTATAGAAATTAATAGGCCATAATTTATAATTTCCAGTATCATGGATTTCATAAAACTAAGCACGGCTGAATTACTGTGAATCCAAACTTACTTTCTGAAAACAGCCATCTCTGTTGTCATAACTCTGTTCCGGGAAAGAATCACAACTTCATCCTTGCAGAAAGGGCTCCATTGCAATTGTGGTAAATAGCTTCATGACAAAAAAAAACTGCCATCAAGGCTAATACCCCAAATCATTGTCTTGCTAAAGAAAAGGAAAGCTTTTCTTTCCTTTGCTTTTCTAAATACTTGTTTGTATTTTTAAATATAACAGCACCTTAACAAGCACCAGGACCATGTCACTTGCCTGTGGGAGTTATCATCTTGCAGTAGGACTCATTGACAATCTTTGTAAGAAGATATGTTTTTCAGTCTTCCAATCTGATTTAACTGCAGGTTCAGAAGGAAGGGAACTTTTCCCTTTCCCCACAAAACAGTTCTGCTATTTACAAAGGATAGATTATTGAGAAGTAAGAGGAAATGAGCACCCACCTATCCGGAATACAGGTAGTCTTCAGCTTATGCTCACAATGGGGGCCAGAATTTCCATTGCTAAACAAGGTGATTGTTAAATGAGTGGTGCTTGATTTTATGATCCTTCTGGTCATGATTGTTAATCACATGATTCATAAGCAAATCCATCTTAACTCATTGACTTTGCTTATCAGAAGCCACCTGGGAAGATTGCAGTGGCAGCTCCATAACCTTGGCGTGGTAAATATATGCCGGTTGCCAAGTGCCCAAATTTTCATCATGTAAATGTGGAAGGGGATGTGTGATGGTCGTAACTGCAAAGAGCAGTCATAAACCACTTTTTTCAATGCTTTTTAACTAAACAATTACTAAATGAATGGTTGTAAATCGAGGACTATCTATAATTTTAAGATCAGTACATGAGGGATTGCAGCTGATTCATGAGAGGATATAAAAGGAAGCAACACATGCAGTCCTCAATTTACGACCGCAATTGAGCCCAAAATCTTCATTGTTAAACAAGGCAGTGGTGAAGTCAGCTTCTCCCCATTTTACAACCTTTTTTGCCACACATGGTTAAGCAAATCACTGCCATTGTTACGTGCATCAGGCAACCAGTGGTGATATTCAACCAGTTCCCACCAGATCGGGTGAACTGATAGCAAGGATTTGGCATAGGTCGCCGAACCAGTAGTAAGTTCTGGCTGGCCATGCCCCCGACTCGGTCGCCACTGGCTTGCTTGCCCTGCCTGCCCAATGCTCACCCACCCCACCCGCCTAATGCTCGCCCCTTAAGGTGTTTCTTCCCCCACCGACAATCAGCTGTTCATATGATCAGTTGTGCTGGGATTCCTCTTGCTGAGGCCCAGGAAGGCAAAAAAATGGAGGGAGGGGCTCAGGCCCCCTCCATTTTTTGCCTTCCTGAGCCCCAGAGTAGCCTTCTGGGAGCAAAAACACCCCTTCAGAAGCTCCTCCGAGGCCAGGAAGGCCCCCAAACTGAGAGAGCGGGGGTGCTGTGCACCCCCTCCAGGCTCCATTTTTTCCCTCTTCCTGAGCCCCAGGGGAGCCTTCCGGGAGCAAAAAAAACCCCGCGGAGGCTCCCCTGAGGCCCAGAAGGCCCAAAAAACAGGTAGCAAAAAAAAAAAAAAAGCCACGCCTTCCAGTCACATGGCCACACTCACCAAGCCACGCCCACGGAATCAGTAGTAAAAAAAAATTGAATCCCACCACTGCATGCAACCATTAAGCAAATCTGCCTTCCCTCCCTTGACTTTGCTTGCTGGAAGCTGGCTGCAAAGCTTACAGATGGTGATCCCTGGATCAGTGCAACTCTCATAAATACATGCCAATTGCCAAGCACCCAGATTTTGATCCTGAGACCATGGAGATGCTGCAATGGTCGTTAAGGATGAAAACTGGTCCTAAATCATTTTTTGCAGTGCTGTTATAACTTTGAACAGTCACTAAACAAGTCACTAAGCCGAGGACTACCTGTATTCCATGAATGGACAAAGAAAAGTCATTTCACAAAAGACAGCAAGAGGCAATATCCGGCCACAGCCACTTATCAACTCCCTTATCCCTCCACTCCCTTCCCCCATTCACTTAAGCAAACCTGTTTCCATTTGCTTACTCTGCCTTATCTTCCCTCAGGCTGGAAAATTTAATATCATACCAACACTAATCAACTGTGTGGCTGCTTTCACGTCTGTCGGGGTGGTAAGTGTTTGGTCTAACTCAGCTTTTTCTCTCTGTTCCATTCGCTTCCTGCCCCCCCAGCTCCACTGTTTATTCCATAAGTTTGGATCAGAAAATCCCATTGGTAAACAGAGTTTGATTTTCAAAGCTAAGCATGCATCTTTAAGAAAGTTTCCTTAAACCTTAAGAAAACATAACTTTTGTTTGGCATGTTTAATACATTTGCTACTTGGCGTGACTTTACATTTAAAGAATGTACCAAATGCAACCATCATTTGAAAGGAATAACAGAATAGCGAAGTTGGAAGGGACCTTGGAGATATTCTAATCCAGGGGTAGCCAACCTTTGGGACCTCAGGGACCACCAAACTCATAATTTTAAATCCCAGAGACCACTAACTGGTTCTGTGGGTGTGGCCTAATTTGTGGGCATGGCTTGGTGGTCATGTGACTGGATGGGCATGGCTTGTATGTAAATATTATAAATATTGACATAAATATTGAATTTTTTACATAAAAGAGGAACTTTTTACCCAAAATCAGGCAAAGCAGGCAGGAAGATTGAGTTGCTCACAGAATCACAGATTCATTCAGTGATCTATCTATCTGCCATCGGCTAGCTCAGTCGGTCACCTAAAATTTGCTTGCAAGCAAACTCACAAAATTAACTCACAACACATCATGTATGTAAATATTGATTTTTTTTAATTTAAAAAAGAGCAACTTTTACCCAAAATCAGGCAAAACTGGCATATATGTGTGTGTCTGTGTGTGTTTTAAAGTTTTTGTGGGTACCTACATGGATGCTGATCAGCTTCCTTCGGGTATTATCCCATGTCATTGTAGTTGTGCTTCTAAAGTTGCTTCTAACAACTTTAGAAGCACAACTACAGTGATGTGGGATAATATCCGAAGGAAGCTGAACAGCATACATACATACATTTTATATATATATATATTTGTTTTCTGAGGTTTTCGCGGGTTTGGCTGTGTTCTGATTGGTAGAAGGGTTGGCTGTGTTCTGATTGGCTGGGGGTGTGTTCTGTTCAGGTGGGGGCTTGGTTGTGCTCAGGTTAGTCTTAGTTGCTGGGGGATTCGAGCTGGTGAGCTGTGATCCTGTTCTTGGCTTCGTGGTCGTGGTCGTGCCACATCTTCATGGGTGTCAGTTAGCTTCTTGTATGGGTCGGAGGGGTTGGAAGCGGGTAGTGATGCAGCTGCAGTATGGCTTCTGGTCCGTGGTCGTGTCTCATCTTCTGTGTGGGTGTGAGTCTTTTTTCTACGTGGAAGTGTGGTGGTAGCATCTTGTGTGGCATTTGTGGATGTGGGTCTGGTGTCATTCTTCATGTTAGGTACTCGTTTATTAATGAGGGCAGGTTTCCAAATGGCTGGTAGGCGGGAGGTATCATCTTGTTTATTCATGCTGTGTGGGCGTTTTTCTATCTCTATGGCTTCTCTGATTATTCTGTTGTTGAAATGTTCAGTTTTGGCAATAGTTCTGGTATTTTTAAAGTCAATTTCATGTCCTGTGGCTTCCTGTTGGACCAGGGAAGAGGTCAGTTCTTCTTTTTTGATTGAGTTCTTGTGTTCTTCAGTGCATGCACTTATTCTTCTGTTAGTTTGTCCGATATATGTGGTGAGACAGGCGGTGCAAGGGATTTCGTATACTCCTTGGTTTTCTAACTCGATTTTGTCTTTAGGGTTTCTTAGGATGGTGAATATTTTTCTGTTTGTGCAGAATGCTGTTTTAATGTTGTGTTTTTGGAGGATCTAGCTGATTTTGTCTGTAGTGCCTTTTATAAATGGGAAGAGAGCTTTGCTGTTCTCTTATTCTCTGTCTTGGCTTTTGGTTGGGGTTTCTTTTTGGATTAGGTGGGTAATCTTCTTTTTTTGGAATTCATTGGCTGTAAGTACATTACTGAGAGTGTGTAGTTCAGTTTTTAAGTGTTGTTTATCAGCTAAGCATTTTGTTCTGGAGATGAGTGTCTCGGCTACGGAATTGATTTGTGCTGGGTGGTGGTGTGAGAGTGCATGTAGATAGTGGTTTGTATGTGTTTTCTTCTGGTAGATGATGTGTCCTAGGGAGCCATTGGATTTTTTGTATACTAAGACATCTAGGAAGGGAAGTTGATTGTTGGCTTCTGTTTCCATGGTGAATTGTATTTTGGGGTGTAGGCTGTTGAGGTGTGTGAGGAAGTTGTTAAATTTTTCTTTCCCATGTGGCCAGATTATGAAGGTGTCATTTATGTATCTGAACCAGTGTTTGGGTTTGTGATCATATTTTTCTAGAGCTTGTGTTTCAAAGTGTTCCATGTAGAGGTTTGCGATGACAGGTGAGAAGGGTGATCCCATGGGTGCTCCTCCTATTTGTTTGTATTTTTGTCCATTGTAGGTGAAGTATGTATTGGATAGGCAGTGGTTGGTAAGATCCAGGATGTACTTGGGGGGGGTTGTATTTGTTTTGGATGGCTGTCAAGGCTTCTTTTATAGGCACTTGGGTGAAGAGGGATATGACATCGAAGTTCATTAGTAGGTCGCTGGGTTGTAAGTTTTGTTTCTTTATGATCTCGATGAACTGGAATGAGTTTCTTACATGTGAGTTGATGGATTCTGCATAGGGCTTTAGTTGTTTGGCAAGAAATTTGGCTAAGTTTTGTAGAGGTGAGCCTATGGAGCTGACTATTGGTCATAGTGGGGTTCCTTCTTTGTGCATCTTGGGGAGACCATAAAGCTTAGGGCATCTGGATGATTTTTCTCTGGGTATGATTCTTTGCTGGATTTCTTCGCTGATGGGGGAGGCTTTTATTTTGGATCTGGTGGTTTTTTCTAGGTAGGTGGTAGGGTCAGTGTTTAGGGGTTTGTATGTGGGGTCTCGGAGTACATTGGTTAACTTGGTTTGGTAGTCAGATGTATTCATAACCACTGTCGCGTTGCCCTTGTCTGCTGGTAGGATATTATGCTGGTGTCTTCTTTCAGGTTAAGTCGTGCAGTTTGTTCTTCTTTGGATAAGTTGCTTTTGGGTGGTTTGCTAGTAGAGAGGATGTTGGTGATTTTGAGTCTGATTCTGTTAGCATCATCAGGGTTGTTTTTGGTTAGGCTGGTTTCAACTCTGCATATGATGGTTTCTGTGGGGATATGTTTGGGAGTGACAGCAAAGTTGAATCCCTTTGAAAGGATATTGGTTTCAGCTTCGGTGATGATCTTGTCTGAGATGTTGTGCACTGTTTGTTTCATGTGTGGTTGTGAGGGGGGAGGAGTTTGTTTCTGGTGTTGTTGTAGTTTTCTGAGTTTGTTTGTGTGTGTGTCTGTCTTGAGGGTGGTCTGTGTTTCAGCTCTCCAGACAGTGAGTTGTCTGGATTTGTCCCAAAGTAAGGGGTGAATCTTATTGCTGAGTCTGAGGTGAAGCGTGAGGAATTCTTTGTTGATTTGGTCCAGGAGGAATCTTTTTGTGTGAAGTTCATTTCTAATAAGGGCCAATTCTGTTCTTTTTAGGATGCATTTGGTGGCTGCTGTGTTGGTGTGGAATTTCAATTGGAAGCTTATGGAGATTAAATTTTGATCTCGGCAGTTGCGTAGGAAGGTGAGGTCACATAAAATGGAAGCTCTTTGGACTTCAAGTTTTTCATAAGTCCTGGTCAGATGGTGGGTTTCCTCCCCATAGAGGTGCAATATTTGTTTTCTGAGATTTTTGTGGGTATTTGTATGTGGATCTTTGGTTATTCAGGTTTTCTACCATGTAAAATTGGAAGTATCTAGGCGACGTTTCGATGAAGTCTCATTCATCATCTTCAGGCTTGTTTCTTCAACTCTGTGCTTCTCAGAGTGATGTGAGCTTGCAGCTGCTTCTTCCTTTTAACTGCTAGTGGGGGTGTGACTTGATTGGGTGGGGGTTTGGCTATGTTCTGATTGGCTGGGGGTGTGTTCTCATTGGTTGGGGGAAAGAAAAATTTAACAACTTCCTCACACACCTCAACAGCCTACACCCCAAAATACAATTCACCATGGAAACAGAAGCCAACAATCAACTTCCCTTCCTCGATGTCTTAGTATACAAAAAATCCAATGGCTCCCTAGGACACACCATCAACCAGAAAACACATACAAACCGCTATCTACATGCACTCTCACACCACCACCCAGCACAAATCAATTCCGTAGCCGAGACACTCATCTCCAGAACAAAATGCTTAGCTGATGAACAACACTTAAAAACTGAACTACACACTCTCACTAATGTACTTACAGCCAATGGATTCCAAAAAAAGAAGATTACCCACCTAATCCAAAAAGAAACCCACCTAATCCAAAAAGAATATATATGTATATTCTTAAGTTTTCGCAGGTACTTACATGTATGGTATTCAGCTTTGTTCAGGTATTTTACCTCGTTATCAATCACCCGTCATTGCAAACCTGTTCATGGAAGAATTTGAATCCAGAGCCCTGACTAATGCCACTCACAAACTCAATCTATGGTTAAGATATATCGATGACACATTTGTGATTTGGCCCCATGGAAAAGAAAACAATTTACTAAACAATTTCCTTACACACCTAAATAGCACACACCCCAAAATCAAGTTCACCATGGAAACAGAAACAAACAAACAACTACCATTCCTAGATGTACTAATCTACAAAAAAACAGATGGCACACGAGGACACACCATGTAGCAGAAGAAAACATACACCAACCACTACCTCAACACCCAATCCCACCACCACCCAGCACAGATAAACTCTGTGGCTAAAACACTAATTGCTAGAATCAAATGCCTGGCAGACAAGACACACATAAAGACTGAACTATGCACCCTTACTAAAGTACTGACAACCAACGGCTTCCACAAAAGCAAAATCACCATCTTGATCCACAAAAATACACTGAGACATAATGGAGACCTAGAAGATGAACAGACCTATGGAACAGCTGTCCTGCTCTACATAAGAGGTACTACAGACAAAATCAGTAAGATACTACACAGGCATCACATCAAGACTTCCTTCAGAACAGACAGAAAAATAGCAGCCATCCTAAGAAACCCCAAAGATAAAATTGACCTGGAAAACCAAGGCATATATGAAGTCCCCTGTGCATCATGCTCTGCCACATACATTGGACAGACCAATAGAAGAATAAGTACCCACCTGGATGAACACAGAAATGCAGTAAAAAAGCTGGAACATACTTCCTCACTAGTCCAACACATGAAAGCCACAGGTCATAGCATCAACTTCAATGGCACCAAAACCCTAGCCACTAAAGAAAACCCCAGCCACAGAATCATCAGAAAAGCCATAGAGATTGAAAAAAGACCTGAAAGCATGAATAGAAGAGATGATTCCACCAGACTGTCAATCATTTGGAAGCCTGCACTCTCAAACAAAACAATCTCCATACCACAAGCCAGGCTAACACCTGGGCACAAACAGACCCCCCTGATACCTCCAGCTCAAACACACCCCAACCAGGCACCCAGATGAAATCTAGCTTCCTAACAAATGATAGCCATCCATTTACTCGGAGGCAAGCTGCACTAAAAGCATCCAATATAGGAACACAATGTTGCCAGCCAATCAAGACAAAAAAAGCCACAAAACAGACAGAAGATATTAGAAACACCAATCAAGCAGCACACAGCAAACTCCAAGACCAATAAACACAGACCAAGACTCCCAACCAATCAGGATGAAGAAAAAACCATTTTGGCACAGCAGTAGGCTCACCCCAAATTTAAAACTGAAACAACTGTAAAAGTCTGACTCACAAACGAACACAATACAGAAACCTGATGATGGCAGATGGATTCTGCCGAAACGTTGCTACAACTTTAAAAGCACAACTACGATGGCGTGGGAAAATACCCAAACAAAGCTGAATACCATATGTGTGTATGTGTGTATGTGTGTATGTGTGTGTGTGTGTGTGTGTGTGTATGTGTGTGTGTGTGTGTGTGTGTATGTATGTATGTATGTATGTATGTATGTATGTATGTATGTGTATATATACATATACATATACATGCTGTTCAGCTTCCTTCGGATATTATCCCACGTCATTGTAGTTGTGCTTTTAAAGTTGTAGCAACGTTTCGGCAGAATCTCATCTGCCATCATCAGATTCTGCCGAAACGTTATTTTGAGTAGTTTGGAGAACTGGCAAACCTCTGACTGGCCCCCATCTATTCTCTGCCTCCTGAGACCCAGCCGATCAGCTGGGACTTCTTTTGTGGCCCTGCACAGGAGAACGGAGCTGAGAAGTAGGTTAGTGGGGTGAGGAGGGAATGGGATTTTGCAGTAACCTTCTCCCAGGAATGGGGAGGGAATGGGGATATCCTTCCCCTGCCATGCCCACCAGGCCACGCCCACAGAACCAGTAGTAAAAAAAAATTGAATCCCACTACTGATGTATGTCAGACTAATGCCTTCTGCTATAGCAGTTAGGCTAACCATATCGTCTGTTTTCTTCTCAATGCAGGGAACAGTCCTATGTGACATCATTCTCCTCAATTTCCTAAAAGGTGCCGATCAGTATAAGGCCAAGAAATTTGAAGAGGTAAACTTTTGCAAAATATACCATTGGGGGTCTCTCTGCAAACAAGAGGCAGCACATGGCACCACATAGCCAGTTCAGACTTGGTGGGGGGGGGGAACGGACTTTTAAATGGAAATGTGCACTGGGGGCTATTATTATTATAGAAGAAAGCAATTTGGCATATTTCAGACACTTGGAACTATAATCCTCTTGATGAACAGCCATTATCCAAGCTCCCACTTGAATTTTTGGCAGTCTCATTAAAAAATTCCAAGGATAACCAATAAAGGGGCACAGCCAAGCAACTGAAGACCAAGTACACTGCCTTTATTTGCTTAACAAAAACTTCTTTTATTTCTCTCTTTCCTTATGCAAGAGTCTGTTCTCTAGAATTATTCTCCACGAAGGGAAAAAAATATATTTTCTTTTCCAATTAATTAATTCCTCATCATTTCCTACTTTGGCTATTTCCCCTCTTTTCCTGCGAGATTCAGCTGCAATTAGGCATTTATGTATTGCATGCGTGCCTGGTTCTTACCATAATGGCTCTCAAAGCATAAGAACAAGAATAGCAATGAAAATGCTGTTAGAAATAACCATTAAAACATTTGAATGATGTGCCAGGAATACTGTAAATGTGGACAGGGTAAAAACTACTAA
Organism: Laticauda colubrina; assembly: GCA_015471245.1. NCBI lineage: Eukaryota > Metazoa > Chordata > Lepidosauria > Squamata > Elapidae > Laticauda > Laticauda colubrina. The sequence goes on from BLBF01000032.1 coordinate 31,697,057, forward strand.
ACATTCTCTTTTGTTTCACAGACATTTAGCTCTAATTAAAATTAAATTACAAAGGATCATTATACTTATAGTTGTTCCCCCTGTGAGAAATGATCTCTTCTTTAGTCACACCAGAAATTTCAGTTTGGCAGCACTTTCTGAGGGATCAGAGTTGGAGTTTTGCACCGCCTTCTGAAAGTCTCTAGTTTGCATTCCATTGTGTTCCACAAAGCAACCTAATTTAAGGAGAACACCTGCAGTTTTATCCTTGATTCCAGTTTCTATAATAGTGAGGAAATACAGATCTGAATGCTCTAAAAAAAAGTCTGCTGACATTAGTAGTCAAATATATAAAGCCAAGAGGTGATGAGCTACTTCATGTTTGGAAGCCTAACACCAGATGTCATTTTTCTTAATCAGGATCCTCCATGTTTGTGATCTAGTGGGGTCTTGTTCTGGGCAAGGATGCTGCAAGGCTTGACCCATTCACATATTATTCCTCCTGGGGGATAGAGCCCCTTAGAAAGGACCAGTTTAACAGAATGCTACTGCTAGCTGCTCCCTGTTGTCTGTGTTTGACTTTGCTCTTGCTTAACTTTACAAAAATATTACTAAAGACTGGTACTTTTCCATAACAGTTCCTAAGCTTTGAAATTAAACATTTAATAAAATAAAAAAGTCACTTGAGGGAGGAAATGGGCAGGGGCCAGGGAAACTTTCATATTCAGGCACGCAAAAATGCCTTCAAAATATACCTTATCAGAAAACTTCCCATCAGACACGCTTTCAGAAATATTTACCGATTTTTTATGCTGAATTATTCAATAGCTGAATTCTTATGGAATTAGAAATCAGAGAGAAACAGATTCAAGGGGAAAATTACAATTTTATAGTCATTTATCAGGGAGTAAGTGCTATTTAAGTAAGCAAATCTCACATCTGATTAGACATGCAGGATTACACTGAATATATTAACATGTTATTTTTTAGAAGAATCATGTAGAGGGAATTTTTCTTTTATTGATTGGTTTAGTATAATAAAACTACTTTAAAAACAGAAATATCTTTAAATGAGGAGATTTAGTTAGGATAACAAAAAATAGCTACATAAAGCATTCCACGTCATTATTATATTTCCACCAAAGAACTTCACATGACACAAGGAGACAGTTTATCATAATCTATTTAAAGCAATGCTTCCCCTTCCCAAAGAATTTCCAAAACTGCTAAATCATTGGATTTGTTGAGAATTATGGAAAATTATTCTGGCATAAGATGAAGCAAAGAATCTGCATAAGTACTTAAATAAAAAGTGAGTTAAAAAGTAAAAAAAAATAAGCCTCCCTTTCCTTAGTACAAGATTTGTGTGACCTTGGCTTTTTAAATCAAAATTCCACTGTATTAAATTTCAAACAAAATATATGAAATACAAAAAAGGAACACTTTCCATAGTGGTTAGAGTACCCCTCCATAACTTGGTACCCCCTTGATCTGTCTGTTTTTCAAAATTCCCTGCAACATAGAGTTGAAAAAAATCAGTGTAGGAACTGGGAGAACCAGGTTAAAATCCTTGTTTTGCCCTATGGAGACAAGTGTCCCTGATCCCAAACCAACTCAAAATGTACTTTGGAAAAGGGGTTGGGGGCAAGAATTGTGGGGAAAGCACATGTACTATCCTGAGCATTTTGAAGGAAGGATAAGATATTAAGGTCAGATAAATCCAAATGTCAGGAATATATCAGATAAAATAAGGAGGGTGCAAATGCTCAGACTGGATCAGCATTAACAGGTCTCAATGTCCTTCTTACTAGGTATCAGAGACGGTTCTGCATCCCAAAATTCCTAGCAGCTCTATGTATCGAAGTGACCAGGCTTTGGGAGGCCGTTGTGAGGAGAAGCAATCAACTGATTCAGGGGCCTACTCAATTGGGCTCTAATAAATAGGAACTCTGAAGCAGACACAAATAAATTTTCTGTGCTAGTCACCTGCATGGACACCGCCTTGCGATATAGACTTCACTTTGAGTCTCTCTTCAAAACCTGGTTCAGGAAATGGCTTACATTTTTTACCCTTTATTGCTTTTTATTCTTCCTACTTTGTCTTTCCTTATCTTAAACAAATTTCTGTCATGTTTTATAAAGCTGGAAGAACCCATTGCTTCTTCAGACTTCTGGAAAGCAGTGAAAAATACCAAAACCATTTTACTAAAATGAGACTCTAAAATCTGGACAAAATATTAATACTCTATGTATTAATTGAAGAAATAATAATCCAGGAAAGTTTTGAAGCAGCAGCTAATAAACTAAAACAAATTGTATGTGAAGTGTGTAACTTGCACTCCTAAGAAGAATCAATTGGGATGAATTGCTGCCATTTGTAATCACAGGCAGATAAATACACACACACATATATTAGGGGGCAAAGGGTCATTTTCAGTTATACCAGATGCTGCCCTGTAGAGGAGGAAAACAAGCCATATGAGGAAAAACAGCTTTGAATTTTCCATTGCATTGCAAACTGGCAATGGGGAAAATGGCTAATGGCTAGGGAAATGGCTAGGGAAAAATGGCTAATGTTTTTTGTAAATATTCGGACACTGCCTTTGTTCCCAGGCTCTGGAGTTACAAACTCCCTAATTCCATACAGTCTTTTCTGTTTGATTTACAAAGATAAAAGCAGAAGAAAGCAGAGTCCTGCATCTAAGTCTCAGATATCCAAAAGGAATATAGAAAGCTTTCTAACTTGTTCAATCATATTGCATTCTGACTAGCAGTAGCTTTCCAATGTTTTCAGACATAGATCTTTTACTGGAAAACAAAAAAAACTACAATTGAATTTGATACTCTTTTGCTTGCAAACATGGAGAAACTAGTTCTTCTCCAGAATACTAGTATAGATTCCTGCAACCCTCAGTATTGCTTCTGGTCTAGCTTTTCTAGCTTTCTCCCTAAAGGTTTCTTTTATTCTTTGGTCTCCCAAATAACCTCAGACCCCCTCACTTTACAGAACTGGTGTGGATTCACCCACTGGCCATGCCCACTGTGGATTTGGAAGGGTCCTTTCAGCAGACTAATCCATGGCACCAAATGTTCATTTTCAGAGAAGCAGAAATACATAGCAGTAGCAGTACACGTGGATCCAATTATTTCCAGAACTAAAAGATGATTCAGATAGATTCAGATGATGTTTAAACTGAAACAGAAGTCCTCCCAAAAAACGATTCTCACAGAGTTTTATTTGTGATTTGAAATTCAAAAAGATATATTCATGCTTCATCTGCAAAAATCAATCCAAATTCCAGAATGTGGAAGGAAGAAAAAAAAAGGATGTAATTTTTACAGCTGATGGAAAGTGCTTCTAATCAAAGCAAATAATTTATTAGGGTTTTGTAGTCATGATGCTTTGTGGGAGAAGTGTCAAAATAATGTATCTCAAGGCTGTTCCAGACTCTGCTCTTCACTAGCCTCTTTCAAAAACAGAAGAAAACGTAAACTAAAGCTTTTTAGTTTGGATTTTGTGGAAATTGGCCAGAAAATACTGAAATGTATTGCCTGTTTCTGTTCCTGTTTGTATCACATATATCATTTACTTGCCTTTTATTGCATTTTTTTTATTTCTATTGCTTTGAAGTATCATTTGTTAATTTCATTATGAGTTAATGGGTGATGTCTAGGGCTGATCCACATGATTAGTTTGGCCCAGCATCTAATAATAATCCCAATATTCTCCTGGGGTCAGGAAAGGTAGGCTGTTGTCTTCTTTTTTATCAAGTTTATTTGCTGCCCATCTTACAGTTCAGGTAACTCTGAGCGACAACCTCCAGCCATCTTTTTCTGCTATGCATCAAATTTAACATTTTTTAAAAAATTTGGGGGTAGTTCAAGGAGAGCTCTCTGGTTCACTTGCTGTCTTTTATTTCATGGTATGAAAGACTTGCATTCTAATTAGTTTCTGTGGACTGTGGCAAGAATCCTTTCCATCCCCATCCAGATCATCAGTTGCTGTCCTACAAGCCATTTTGTCCTGCTTTAGGAGGGTTTTGGTCTGCTGAACTCTGTGTGTGTGTGTATAAACTGATTTTTAACAGAATTCAGATGAAAGTTCTATCCACATTCTATCTAATCACATTTGTGCAAAAGCCCATCATAGAAATTACAACTAAAAAAGCACATACTTTTCTATATACCATACATGGTGGTACACACATCTAGTCTGTATTAGAATACACGAATCTGCTCTCAGTTTGCGTATTAAAATTATATTAGGCAGAAAACATATTAATTCAGAGAACTAATTAATACCATATTAAGTAGCATAGGCATAAATAGGCACACCCACTGTGTTTGCTAAACTGTCTTTAAATTAAAACCAAAATGCCCAAACTAACAAAATCATATTTCATAATAGTTCCAAATTAATTCTATAGAAACAATTAGGTATACTTTGAACAGCCTGTATGGCTGAAGCTGTTACTTCATTAGTTTCTAGTCTGAAAAATAGCTCTTGTAATAACAGTTTATAGTACTGTATATATTATCAATTCCACAGAAGATAATAGTTAGACAACATAATGACAGCTTCAATTTAAATAAATTGTGAATGTGCAATAGGGAATTTGAAAGCTTTATAAACATGATTAACTAAAAAAAGAAACCCACAGGCTTGGGGTCACATAGAGGTCACCTAAATAAGGGGAAGATATAAAATATTAACATCAAAAGCAGTATACACTCTGATCTAGAATCTTTCACTTTCTTTTTTTCCTCTCTTCCCCTCCATGCCAAACCTGTTTTGAACTTCAGCTCCTGATGCATGATCTGCCCAAACAGATGCCCAGCTTAGATTCACAGTTGGTTAAGAATTACAACGCATACACTTTATTTTGGAAGAGATTGAAAGCAGCTCTACAATGAAGCCAATTCAAGTTAATGTCCAATGCTTAAGAAAGTACTGTATACACAATGGGCATACAGGAAAAACTCCCAGACATCTCAATCTTACGTTTACGCAGAATGAAGTTGCACATCACAATTAAACATTTGGAAAGATACAGATCCATTGTATCTATGAATAAGCCTCATCTAAACATTTAGAAGATCTAACCAGCTGGTTGATATAGTGTACAATTAGTTTGATCTATCAGATAAAGGCAACATGTAGTTTCATTAGTTTTGGCTTAGCATATTACATATACCCAGCTGTTGTGATTTACAACTTAGTGCCAATTATAGCTTTTTCAGCAACTCTTGATTAAATAAACCTTGGCATTGTGTGATGGATAAACTCTGCTGAAGAGAAGAACTTAGTTATTTAGAGATATAAGGGGTAGATGAAGAGATGCTTCTGGAAAACATGCAAGGGTCTTCTAAACCGGGGTCGTTAATCTTTTGGACCTCAGGGACCACCAACCTCATAATTTTAAATCCCACGGACCACTTATATGAATTTTGACTGACGGTGGCTTGCTGACATTGGTGGGAAAGTCAGTCTCATATTCCAGAGCTGCAGTAGTCACAAAACTGGCCCTTTGGTCATCCTGGAGCAGCTGCTCCAGTCCATGGCAGGCGGGTGCACCCAGGTGAAGGAGCAGCTGCTCCAGGATGACCAAAGGGCCAATCCTGTGACTATTGCAGCTCTGGAATATGGGACTGACTTTCCCACCAATGTCAGCAAGCTACCCTGGGGCGGATTTCCCTCCCCCCATTGGTTTTACCTTCCAGTTCCAGCTCATATGGCTCTACTCAAGGTAAGGTTCGCGCTCAGCCTAAGGGGTGGGGGGCTAGCAGGTGGGTGGACCATGTGGGAGGCCCAGCCTTGTGTTCCCAAGCAACCTGGATTAATTGCTTTGGGGGGTTGCTTTAGAGGGGACATTTCTCTGCGGACCATCAAAATTTTCTCATGGACCACCAGTGGTCTCCGGCCCATCAGTTGTCAACCTCTTCTCTAGATGAGGTTTTCATGATGCAATTACTCTGCCTCATTCACAGAATGTTTACTCAGCACTAAGAACACAACTTCTTCTACTGCTCTGTGTTTTCCCCTTCTTCCAGTTTACCAGAAGTGGAAAAACTGGACTCACTGCATTGTGCCTTTGTTTGCTTGTATAAGAATCAGTCCATCTGGAAACAGTCCATTAGGTCAGCAGGGGATTTTTCTGAGTCAGATATGTCTCAGAGAAGGTCCTAACTCATTTTCTACTTCTGAGAGTTAAGACATGGAGAAAGAGTCACAACAATTTTTCTCAGCTGCCATTCCTGTGAAAGAACTACAAGATATCCCGATGTAATGTTTTCACCACACTCCATTGCATCCATCTTCTTGTCTGGACTAGCTCAACTCTCTTTCTCGGCCATAAATAATTGTGGGAACATTTCTAAGCCTTTACATCTTGGAATGGTTATCTCTCATCTCCTTCCAAAATGAAGGATGTGAGCAAAGCACCAAAGAAACAATGGCCACTGTTGTCCTAGGTATTGGTTTCCAGCTTTAAAAAAAAACAAACTGATAGAACTTTGGAGTCTTGTCTTTGTCTACCAGAAGACAGAATTGTCTTAACCCTCTCAAAGGAATGAAAATGTAGAAGACAAGTATTGTAACAGAGCCTTGGTGTACTGCACTCCACTGGATTAGCACTTGGGTCCCAATGGAAAGTAACACCCACTTGCTTTTGCTTCTTGACTGTCCCAAAAGTAATTTGTAAATTGCTTTTAGGGATGTTCTAAGATATGGAGATGTGAGGTAGGGATTTTTATCTGAAAAGTGGAAGATACACTTTCCATACCTATTCTTTCCAATGCAGAAGCCACAAAATAAAATAACGGAGTTTTCAGTAGTCGACAGACTGTAAATTGTGCTAGGGGATAACTCCCACTCTACATGAGTTTTCCAGCATGTGATAGGACTCATAGTCTAGGGCTAACTTGTTTTGGGGAAAGGGCAGTTTTGTGATCCAGTAACTGACTACCCCATGTTTTTTGCAAGGAGCTTGACTGTGAAGTATAATGCCCCATTGAGAATTCAATGTCTAGAGAGATGGAAAATAAAGTGAAGGTTGTGGGAGCCTAAGCCTGAGCAATGAGATTTTAAACTTTTACTGTTATATATTCTGTCATAGAATATTTAGCACTCACTGTCTTTTCTCTAATTTTGATATTATTTTAATATTGGAACTTTGAGGTCCAATTATTTTTTTAAAAAACATCCAGAGCCTGTTTCCTGCCCTTATAGCTTTCATTGACTGGCACGTGATTTTATGATAGATTCTTCTTTTTTTTTTAAATAGCTGAATTTTTCCTCCTTCTGCTCCTGGGCTTTACTTTTTTGTTGTTGTTCTTCAGAGTTAACATATAGTTCAGTTTGTAAAAACAAGCATTATAATGTTTAAATAATTAAAAATGAGAGAGAAGTTTTCTCAATATATTTAAAAATTTAAAGGAAGTTTTAAAAGTTTAAAATATCATATTCAAAAATACAGTTTCTGGTTATTAAACATTTTAAGTTTGAAAAAAAGATTGGCTTCTGTACTAAAATTTTATACCATACACAAAAATAGATCTCTGAAAAAAAATACATAAGTGAAAAATATTCTAAATTCCCTCCACTCCGAATTATGAATCTGGTTTTAATTTCTGTAAAATGCTACACATTGTGAGAGAAAGAGATTGTGTATTTAAACCTCACTTTGAAACATGGAATTAGTAACCTAGCCCAAATTTAGACACAGTTAAACCCTTTTAATCTGAGGGATTTAAAGGCACCTGATTATGTAGGACTGTGGCCTATTTTGTTGCTGCGAAATTTAGGGAGTCCCACACAAGCCTTTGTAAGGGTCCCTTTTGTTAGGTGAGGTTTCCAAAGTCTAAACTGGGATGGACTCAGATGGAAGGCTCCAGGACTGGCTTTCTTGCAGCCTGCTTCTTCTGTCGTCGCTTATATTCCCGCCACACCGTGAAAGGATTGACCAAAGCCAGAAGCATTAACACTACGAAGGCAATGTCAACCTGGAAGGAAAGATAGAAAAATAATGAAAACATCCAATCCTCAAACAAAATTACTCAAAGGGGATTTGGGTCACTTCCTCCAAATTAGTAAATGCTGCCTTTCAGGCAACATATCCTGGATCCTAACACCCCACTGCTGGGGGTATGGCTGACATCCTGACAGGAAAATGGGCTGAGTGGGATACAGAATACTTACATAAAAGGAATCCCCTTTTAGTGGACCCTTGATGAGTGTAAAACAGGGATACTGTAGGAGGGACACCACAGCTGACAGACCCATCACCAGACCATAGAGTTTCCCAAAATGTTCAAGGGGAAAACTGTAAAATAAAATGGGAGCAGGAGGGGAATCATCTCGGCATTTTAAAGTGAACTTTTCCTCATTGTTGCCTTTATAGCAACTTGCCACTTTGCCCTCCCTTCTTGATCTTTCTGCATCTCTAGTAGGATGAAGTGGGGGGGGGGGGGGGGGGGGGGGGGGGGTTCTACCAGTTCACACCTATTCGCTAGAAATGGTTGTTAACATCCTAAGCAGTTCAGAGAACAGGTTGTTAGAAGAAATTACTAGCCTAATCCTGTAAGTAAGGCAGGAAGGAAACATTCTGGTGTTGCTTACAGAAACTGCCTCTCCATTAACCCTTATTACATTCTTGGTAGGATTAGACTTCCTGTCTCAGGAACGTCTCTAGAGTTTTTCCCCTCCTTTGCTGATACTTCGCTTGTGTGGAGTGACCATTCAAAGTTACAATGGCACTGAAAAAAGTGACTTATGACAATTTTTCACACTTACGACTATTGCAGCATCCCCACAGTCATGAGAGGCCAGGCAAGGAGATGCGTGCCTCAATGTGAGTGATATTGAGTTGGCCACGCCCAGCCAATAACATGACCACCAAGCCACGTCCACCCAGTCACATGACCACCAAGCCATGCCCACCAACTAAGCCACGTCTACAGAACCAGTTGTTTAAAAATTTGAATCCCACCCCTGGTGTGGAGCCCTTGTTTGCATCTACATCAGTGTTTCATGGCACGCTCACACAAAATAATGATAAAAAGGAAGGACGTTTTGGTAATCATCATACACTATTAAAATATATTTCAGCAGATTTAATTAATGGATATCTCTGGGGTAAAGCCCAGGCTTTGAGATGACAGAATCAAGAAATGTACTTTCTTCCTTTCTGATTCAACTCTCATTGTAAAATATAAATAACAAGAAATAATCTAGCTTCATGCCTGTTTTCACATAGGTTAGTACTTCTATCATGTCTCTACTTATTATTGGCATAGTTTGTCTATGTTATAAGGCATTTGAAAAACAGAATGCCCAATAAAGTGTCCAGTAAAGATTGGAGGGGTATTTTAACACAACTCTGAAAATCTAAAAAAAAAAGAATGTTATTGTTGTGTTATGAACTCCAGAACTTTTTTCTAAAGCAGGAATTGGGGAGGAGAATTGAGTACACCAATTACAATGCACACTGGTAGAAATCATAATCCTCTTTAGGAGTTTATGCTTGCAGCTGAAAACCTGTAAAACTGCAAAAAGCATATACGGCACTTCCAATAGAAAAGAACTGACTGACATTTTTCCTCATCAGAATCATAAACCTCTGTGATCATTTTGTGCCATGCTTCCCTTCCTTTCCCCACTCCTTCCAAGTCTTCCTTCCCAATTTCTCTTACGCAATAGCCAAGAAGGCAGCATTGCCTCCATAGAGGAAGGAGCGGCTCAGAACTTGCAGGATAAATGTGGCATACTGCACAGGCAGCACGGGAATGGAAGCACAGATGGAGAAGGCCAGGCACTGTAACACTGTAATGACCAGGGACAGGATACAAGAATGAAGGTCAGCAAGAGGATCTGGTGCCCCTGAAATGAAGAGAGTGAATTCAGTTTAGGGAGAACTCAAAGCACCAAAGTTTTGGCAGGGTAAACTAATTTGGAAGGTAAATTCCCACAATTCAAAAGGCCTACCTGAATAACCTTCTCCTTTCTTTTGCCTGTGTTTGTGCCAGTCAAGAATAAGCCCATTCCAAGGGGCACAGAGGACTCCACAGAGCTGTGTGATGGCAAATGCATTGGTGTAGCTACTCACTGTGGATAGAAAAAAGGAAGACCAAAGATAACTGCAGTGTTATTCCAAAGGCAATTTCCCCAATGCAATGGGTTTTTCCTTTCTATAACTCATGGTAGTTGTTTCTAGATGAGGTTAGAATGTGTTCAGGTTTTGACTCTTTGGTCATTCAGTTCTCAGAACTGAGAAAACTCTCCCTTTGGATATGGAACAAAACTTCTAACAAGACTAGTATGAAAGGAGGCTGGTTGTTTCCCTCAGCTTGCTGGCCAGGCCTATCTGGCAATCAAAAGCCGAGTTCTGCCATTATTCATATCTGAGTTTTAAAATGACACAATTTAAATCTTATTTCAGCAGCTTATCTGTGCTGAAGACAGGGTAGGCCTCAGGGCAGGCCTCAGGCTATGTTTGATTACATCCTGACCCCACCATCTCAGGAGAGAAGAACATCGTGGAGGAGAAATCTCCTGCCTTTTGTGCCAGGAAGGGAGAAAAGGGGGCAGCATAAATAAAATAGAACAATGGAACATATAATATATTCTAGGAGAAAATTTTCTTTCAGACTCCAGAAAGCACTGAGATGAGTCTCTTATGCTCTTTAAATTATTTTAAAAAGTAAAAACAAAACAAAAACCCAATTTGACAAAAAAATGCTGTAAGCTGATGGGATGCTGGCTTATCCTTCCATTGTAAAGCAATGTCTTTTATCAGTTTTTCTCCTCATACTTTCCACTTTGCTGCCCCAGTCAATACTTCTTTCAACTCTCCCTATTCACTTCCATAGCTTCTTTCTTATTGCTTGCTTCTCACTTACCTTAAATTCATTAGTATCTTTCCCGATTCCCTTCTCTTACCCAAGAACCACCTCCCTCCCTACAATTTTTGGGTTCTCTCAGTACCAAGGCTGTCGTCGTCATTTGCGAGTTTTCTCAGCATGGGATTGAGGGTGCCAATGAAGAGGTAATGGCGCAACTGCATCACTGACAGCCATATCAAGTGCCAGAAAAATAACATGGAGAAAACACATTTCCAGAAGGATTTAACAGGCGGTTGCTTGGCATCTGATCCAATCTCAGCATCACCTTAAAAAAAGAAAAATGGGTAGACTTTGGAGTTTTGTCCAGTCTGATTTTTATATCACAAACTCAGAATGTCTTCAGACAAAAGACTACTTGCTACTGTTTCCCTGACTGCACTTCCAGGATTAAATGATAACTCACAGACACATGTGGATTTTAAGTTTTATTAATGCCAGGGGGGAAAAGGTTTGGTTAAACAGAGATGAGATAATTATTTTTGTTGACTTCAAACCAGACCCACCTAAAAAGTATGTGAAATAGTGTCTAGGGTACAGAGGACATCAAAAGTCAATCAATCAATCAATCAATCAATCAATCAATCAATCAGAAAAGAGCTGGAGGGCACCTTGGAAGTCTTCTAGTCCAGGGATCTCCAACCTTGACAACTTTAAGCCTGGAGGACTTCAACTCCCAGAATTCCCCAGCCAGCAAAGCCCTCCAGGCTTAAAGTTGCCAAGGTTGGAGACCCCTGTTCTAGTCCAAACCCCTGCTCAAACAGAAGACCCTATACCATTTGAGACAGGTGGCTGTCCAGTCTCTTCTTAAAAGTCTCCAGAGATGAAGCACCTACAAAGTTTGAAGGCATGTTGTTCCACTGGTTAATTGTTTTCACTGTTAGGAAGTTTCTCCTTAATTCCAGGTTGAACTAATTATGCCTTTGATAATGGTTCCTGGAATGTATGAAATCACTTTTCTATCAGCCTCTGATCAATTGGCTGACAGGGTACAAAGCTGCTGTTTCTTATTAACAATTTGCAGCAGGGTCACTGGGAGGAAAAAGGAAACAGTATTTCGTAGTAACATGACATTAAATGTGATTAATATCTTGCTGGAACTTCTAGTAGTAGATCCCATATCCTGGGGAAACCATAAAAAATGAAAAATTATGACATCTGAGCTCATTCTTCCTATCTGCTCTCCCATAAAAAATAGTTGACTGCAATAGCCTAGAAGCATATGGTGACTTAGGAGCTGATCATGTTCCACAGTGCCTAACAGCTAAGAAAATGGGTAATTCAAACCTGACTTCGTATATGGAACTCTAAAGAGAGACAATGAGGCAAAAGAAGGAGAACAAAAGAAACTGGCTATAGAGGAGTATCTCTCAATCCTGGGTGAACTGTGTAAATCCAGTGAAAGCTGCCCCTGAAATATACATGGAGGCAGACTCATATTTTACCATTACTTTGCAGAGAACCTAAAATTTGCAAAGAAGAAGTGCCCAAGCATTCCAAATAATGTAATCCTAGCTAATATGAGATCCACAGGGGGAATCCAAGGTCTCTTTCAATTCTGTTATTCTATTAGTCTAAACCAGCCTCATCCTCTACCTTTGTCCTTGATGGTAGCTTGTTCTCCTCTGAGTGCTGACTCATCATGTAGATTATTTGAATCTTTGGCTTCATCTGCAACTGTGATCGTGGGGGAGTTTTGTTCCTCATAAGTGCGGTATGAATGGGAAATCCCAGGACACTTCAATCTGCAGACACAGGAAATATGACACACATCTTGTTCTCCCCTTGGCCTTGTGAACTTATTTCTACATACATCTTGTGTACAGAACTTAACCAATGTTACATATGCACAGAAAGAAGGAAAAGGATTTATGAGAAAGCTTTTATTAATTCTTGAAGCCATTGAACCCTAGCATGAAAATGCAAAGCTGAAATGAAATTTGTCAGAGTCAGTGAACATTCCACAACATTTATACACATTAAATGGGTAATCAAACATACAAAGAAAAAGGCAGGGGAAAGCCTCAGGGGCACTGAAATTTGTATTATTCTGGTACAAACCAATTTCAGTGTCACATTTAACTTCGTAATTGTTCTTTCTAGACCTTACCCCTTACCACTTTCCTTTACTTTTTTGTTGCATTAATATCTCTAAAATGCAAAAAAGAATTACTAGTCTGCTTGCTGATACTGACATCTACCTTTATTCGGAAGTAAATCCATTAAACTTACTGCCCCAATTCAGACATAATGCAACGGCATAATGTGATTTATTTGGTTTTGGCACAGAATGATAAGTTAACTCACTTATTGAGGCTCAGCATAATGCATGAACTACACCAGCAGAGCCAGTCTATATCTGGCACACAGCTGGATCTAACTGCAACTCCTTTTTGAAGAAGCAAAGCTACTGAAGCAATCAGGAATAGAAACAAGGTGATAAGACCTTTGCAAATATTATTTGAAAATGGAGGAAGAAAGGAGCACTTGGAAGCACAGAAGAGACAAGTGGAGAATTCAGTTTTTCATCTCTTCTTTTCCTCCTGATTTTCATTCACAAGAAATGGCTTCATCAATCCAAAGTGAACTTAGAGAACTATGAGATGTATTTCATGAAATATGAAATGAAGTGTTCATATCTGCAAGTAAACATTTAGAGGTCTGGCCTGCTAATAACACTTACCTAATCTGCAGGCATACTTAATTCATTTAAATGACATGAGTCATCCCAGTACTGGCTGCCTGCTCTATTGTTAAGTTCAGATTTTTCTGCAATGTATATAGCACTTGAAATATGACATAACAGCTCAGGGACAAAAAAGCTTAGGATGAATAGGCAGACTCAAGGAAAGTTATGAATCTAAAATTGTTAACAGAACAATGCATGGATGGATCTTTTACCTTAAATAACAGCTGGATATAAAGAACAGATCGACTGGTGCAGCTTTTCTAGACATCAAATTACTTTTGCACATCAAAATGCTGTTAAAGGTACAGTGACAGTCAGATGAGAAACACATCCCTAGACAAATCCAAGGACAAGCTTTCACAATGTGTGCCTAAAATAGCACTCAGAAAGAAGGATTGTCTTTATAGGATTAACAGAGGGGATCTAAAGATCCCTAAAGTACGTTCTCTGGTCACTAAGATTTCAGGCATCACCATAACAGCTAGAAAAAGGAAGAAGCAACTGGACGAAACATCATAGGAATATAAGAGGGGACTAGGATTTTGGTAAAGTCACACAGAGGAGTCAGCTGCCCATTGGACAGAATTGCTGCTTACCCATATGTATAGCCTGGGGGCAGTGGATAAGGAATATGGTATCGGGGCATCAGGAAAAAGGTGCGAACTAAGTGCCAGGCGCTGCAGGCAGACATGAAGAAGAACATGGCTCGCAGGGAGAAGCCTTGCTCATACAGGAGCTGAGGACAAACAAGGCATTCCAAGATAAGCTGGCTGTATTTTAACGCTCCTACCGTGTGTGCACCAATCCCTGAATTCCTGTAGAAACGTAGCAAGAAAGATGGAAAGACTTCAGAGTTCCTCCTTTCCACTTGCTCTATCCTGATCATCAACAGGTCCTTCTTAGCAGAGGCAAGTAGCTTCTGAAAGGCTTGGGCAATTTTTTTGGTACCACCATAAAACATTTTTAAAGGGCCCATTGCCACAGTGAGAGGGGCAAGGGTGCAAGCAGACAAAGTTAGGTCACTGATGAGATTTTGTGTTTCCCTGGTTGGTTTGAGGGTTGTTTTTTTACATGCTTCTTAATTCAAAAGGGGAGAAAATGGCTGCCAAGCCCAAGGAAAAAAGTACAGTTTCTTTAAGGAGATAGGTGCAGTGTATCCCCACTTCCAGAGTGGTATCCAATTTTGGTTTCAGATCTAAAGTGCAATGCATACCTACACTAAATCCTAGGCCTAGGTTTATAACACTAAAATTCACACGACATGTTATACCCAAACAAATACACAAATGGTCTGCTTTCTACAGCAGGTTGAGACAGTATCAGGGTGACTACAGTAAATTGCATCCTAAACCTCCTCTAGATGCTGGATGAACCTGGCCAGCAGGGCGGGGTTGATGGGGGCTATAGTCAATGCAACATGTCACATAGTACAGTTACTTTAGGTTTTTCAGCCTTAGTTATTCATTCTGTTGGGAATTGCCCAGAAACTGCAGTTCTTATTCTCCTCTACAAGTAAAGTTCAGGCACAAAAAAACTTTACAAAGCTGAGTCATGAATTACATGAAGCAACAGGACAAAGAGTCCTCTCTCTCACTTCTAGCACTACTTCCTGCTGAAATCAAGCTCACTCTGCTTTCAACAGCAAGCCTCTCCTGCTCCTCCTGAGATCTATATGGAGACCAAGGACCAGAGTTTACAAACCCCTTATGGCAGGCAACTACCTCCTTCTTTCCCACCATCCATGTCTGAAATGCAAGGCACTCTCCCACAAATGGAAAGAGAGGAGGCCACCTGACACTTTTTTTCCTGATGTCCACCTACTCAACCCAAAAGGAAAATAAACATAGAGGTTTATATTTTTTATTTTATTTGTAACCCACATTTCCTTCAGGAGCTCAAGGTGGTATACATAGCATCCCCTCCTATTTTCCTCTGCAACAACCCCATGCACTAGGTTGATCTGAGAGTCAGTCGTGGCCCAAAGCCACCTGCAGAGCTTCTGTGGCTGATCTATCTATCCCTATCCCCAAACAAATGCAAAAGGGAAAGGGATGCAGCGCTTCTTTCCCTGATAAGCTTTTGCTCAAAGTTAGAGTTCCATAAGATTGATTTTCAGTGAAGAAGAATCAGTACCAATCCTTGAAAGAAGGATGAAACAGGCAACAGTCTCATTTTGGCTATAACCTCTGCTCTGCCCCAGGTGGACTAACTGAATCCACAGGAGTAACTTTAGTATATCATTTTTGGTATATCGATTGGCTGTTAACAGCATTAACAGGTGAAAATGTCCCAGATTCATGGTCAAATGCAAATGGTGGCCTTTCTCCAATGCCCACTAGCAAAGGAGCCGTATACATGCAATGAAGGCTCTTGAGTATGTAGGAGAGCATGGTATTTCCAAATCAGCTTGCACATGTCCTTTAATGAGAAAATAGATCCACTGGAGGCAAGAAGGAAAAGTATTACCTCTAGTCTTAGTTTAAAGCATATAAATCTAGATAAAATATCTCTGAAGGTTAAACCAATTATCTATTTATGCTAGTTTATTTCCCCCACCTTGATCTTGCTTATCAACTCTTTTATGGTCCTCCATAACATGACTGTGCTCTCCTTATGTCTTAGCCCTCCTAAGGTTGCAGCCTGGCTTGCATGGGGCAGGCTGTTTCTTTGAATATTTAAACAAGTTATCATTAGTTATTAATTCATTTAGTGTTGATAATTTAGATGGCTCTAAGGTCATGTTTTAGTGCTACAGATAAGGACAATGAGGTAATTTTGTGGCATCCGGCACCTACCAAAAGCAGCAACAAGACAGTAAAATCCAAACATGGAAGTGGCAGCCTTTTTAAAATTAAAGTTAAATTGATATGGGAGGCAAAAAAAAAAAAAAAAAGACTTTCTCACCAACCTTGATGATAAGAAATACAGCTGAGGAAGAATCAAAGGCTCCATTGTAGAGGGTAATGATGATGGACCGATGTTTTCCAAACAGGTTCCCAACCTGGAGAAATAAATTAAAAGGACTAATCCCCTTTTGTGGCAGCAGGACATAGTACATGAACTACTTTGGCTAGAATATAAAAAGTTAGATTCTATGGAAGAATAAGCAATTTATGAAATAGATTTCTTCCATGCCTGTTACCACTTTTCTTGGGATTTCATCTCCAGACTAGCCTGATACATTCTGAAAATTGGAGGATAATGACATCATGGTTCTCTTTTCCCAGCTGGATTTGAATATCCTCAAAAGAGGAAATAAAGATATCTCTGGGATCTCTCCATATCCAAAAGTTGTCATGGTTAGACTTTTATCTGCCCCCTCCAAAAAAATTCTTTTTGAACAGTTTCCTTTCCCAGCATCCCACCCCAGTAGGATGCACAAGAAAAGAAATTCAAACCTGCATATTTGTGAGAATGAGAAGGATCCCGCCAACAGAAATAAATGTCATTGCTGGATACAACATTACTGCAGTGGCTGGAAAGAAGAAAAATCATTGTATTATCATGCTCATAACCAAGACATGGATAAACTATCATTCAAACTACTTTTTTTCCATCTTCCATATTCATTCACCGACTAGAACTAGATAATCAGTCTCACTAGTCATGCAGTCTCACTACTCATTAGTCATGCCAACCTTTTGGACCTCAGGGACCACCAAACTCATAATTATAAATCCCACAGACCAGAGACCCTGGGAAAATCCTCAAAAAAGTCTGCAGGAAAATCCCCCACCCCGTTTTCCTACCGATCGATCATTCTTCATTTGGGATTGCAGGATCCCGTCTCCAGCTCCATTCTCAGGGGGAGAGAGAGAGAGAGAGAGAGAAAGACTTTTGGCTTCATGCAAGGAAAGCAGCAGAAGCAGCAGAAGTCTTTTTTTCTCTCCCCCAAATTCCACCAGAAATGAGTGTTTGTGAGACTTGTCGCGCCAGCGCAGCCTGTGTGCAGCCTTGCAGGGTCCCAAAGACTCATTTCTGGCAGAGTTTGGGAGAGAGAGAGAAAGACTTTTGCTGCTTTCCTTATGTGCAGCCAAAAGCAGAAGAAGAAAGAAGTGGAAAGAAGCATCCCGGTGATCAGGTGAGGTGCATGGGGTGAGTGGAAAAAGTCTCCCCCCTCCATTCTCCCCCCCTCCCTTTACTACCTCATGTTGTTCACAATGCAAGCAATGCAAGCCTTGTGTTCCCGCAGGCCATGTGGGCGGCGCAGCCTTGTGTTCCCACATAGCCTGGATTAATTGCTTTGAGAGTGACATTTCTCTGCGGACCACCAAATTTTTCTCAGGGACCACTGCGCTAGTGCATAAAAAGCCATTCTTATATTGCCCATTCAACCATCCCGACCTATTAGTTCCCAATGTGCATAGTATGGAGCATAGCAAACTGTAGCAACAGTTATTTTATAAAAGTTCTGGAGACTAAGAAATTAGTCATGAAAAGCATGAGCCCACAGCCTTTGCCCTGCCTTTGTATATTGATAAATATTAGCAAAAAATATCATGTGCAGATGTGCATGAGCAGAGGGGAGCTAGACAATGGACAAGATTTTTGGGGAGAGCTGGTGCCAGCTCAAGCATCTCAACCAAAATACATACAGTAGAATTATTTCTCAAGAGAGGTACACATCCAGTCAGACACCTTGTAGCCTTTCAAGATAAATGTATAAATGTACATTAAGATAAACCTCAGAGAACAGCACAATGAATAGCTAGGGTCCTTCACATCTAACTAGTTGTCAAGCTTTGAACAGTCAAAGGATAGCCATTACACTACATTTAGCTAACAGAGGTTAGTTTAAACATTGATAACCAGTTACCAAGGCATTCTATGTACTCTTAACCCTATGGTCCACTATCAATAGTTGGACCCCTTAAATTGTCTTCAGCTAAGATCAATTAATAGAATAAGGAGAACAAGGATCTTGGGTTTTTTTTAGAAGTAGCATTAAAGAAAAATTTAAAAAACAACAACAGTTGCTACCTTTATATGAAAGAAAACCTGGTAGTACAGTATTTCCTTTTCTATATAACTTTTAAGATATAAGGTTGTTTATTTATGACAGTCTTAATTTGAACTTAATTTGATCTGGCAGCCTTAATTTGAAATCGGTAAAATTTATCTGAGTTCCCCAAACTGTTTCCCAGACTTAGAACCATTCATTTAGCAATTTTTCAAAGTTGCAACAGCAATGAAAAAAAGACTTATTACCAGTTCTCACACTTTACATCAGTCCCTGCAGTCACATGATCAGAATTCGGACCCTTGGCAACTAGCATGGATTTATGATGGTTACAATGTTCCAGGATCATGTGAATGCCATTTGGGCCAAACCCAGCCAGCTTTGGATAGGCAAAGTTAATGGGAGAAGCCAGATTTGCTTAATGATTGCATCCTTCACTTAACAAATCACAATAATTCGCTTAATAACCATGTCAAAAAAAGATCATAAAATTGGGTGCAACTTTAACTCTCTCATTTAGCAATGAAAGTTTTGGTCACAATTGTGATAGTAATTCAAGGACTGATTGCACTGTTGTTACATTCCTAAGTCAGAGCTTGCTACACACGATGGGGGAATGTGTGTGTGTGTGTGTGTGTGTGTGTGTTTGTGTGTGTGTGTGTGTGTGTGTGTGTGTGTGTGTGTGTGTGTTCAAGCCTACCAAGCCAATAGCAAGTTCTTTACTCATATCAAGGCACATCCATATATTCTTAAAAACCACATTTTCTTATGCTGCTAACTTGCTATGCTAGCAAAAGGAAACAAACTGCAGAGAACTATCCCCATCTCTCCAACACCTCTCAATGATTCATCGCCAGTATTCATCTTCCTTTCTTTAGTATTTTCTACATACCGACATATGTTTAGTGAGCTCAAGAGGGCTCTTCATTCAGAAGCACTCACCTGCTGAAGAAAATGCAATAAGGAGAGTACCCATGGAGTAGGAGGATCTGGAAAACAAAAGGAGAACCAGAGCTGTGAGTGTATATGAGGTTATGGCATATTTTCACTTCATCTCCACCAGACACTGTGGCTTTCTTCTCCAGCTTTCCAGCTTTAACCTAGAGAAGTAGGTCAGTAGATAGGTAGGCAATTGTGGCAAGTATGGGCATTGTTAGAAGACAGAAGGTCAACTGGCCACTCAGATGCATCAGTAAAATGAAATTTTGGATCGAGGATATTTGGAAATGCTCAGGGAAAATAAAAGAAAGGATGCTGACTGAGAAAGAGAATATAAGATTGAAATTATAAGATGGGAGAAGTGAGCAAGAAGGTACATTTTGGGAGATAAATTCTAAATTAGTAATGTATCATATGATCGGTACAAGCTATTGTGAAGTTTCACATGAAGTAGGTTTTGAAACTTTCACAAAACAACTTCCACTCTATACTTCTGAAAGCAAAGCAAAACAAAGCAGTTGCTCCTTCGCTGCTGAGGCTGCCTCTGGCAGTTTCAACAGAGCCTCTTCTGATGCTTCCAGTCAGCTCCTGGATATGCCAGCAGGAGCCTCTCTGCATGGCCACTGCAAGAAGCCTCATCTGGCTAGCAGAACTTTAGGATGGGGGCTTTTAGGTAATGCAAAGCACAAAGCCCCACTGGAGATGCTCTGCACCAGTAACATGTCAGCTAAAACCTGATCAGCATGAAATCAGATCTTCTGAAACTCCAAACAACAGGAAGAAGAGCCAACCAGCTTACTAATCTTCTCTAAGACTGATAGACATTTGTCCAAAAACATCCCAGCCAATACATTAGTGGGCTGGAGGATAAATATAGAGAGGAGTTCCTGATTGAACTTCAGCTACTTGTCAATTGGTCCCCCTTTTTTTCCCTAGACAGGTATATATCAGCCTTGTAAGACTGAAAACTGGTGGGAAAAGAAAACTGGTCAAACTTGTAGTAAATTCACTCCAGGTGCCAAATATCCCAATCAATAAGTGTTGCAAGGTGACTCCTGTCACAAGTGATTGCAGTGCCTATGAATATCCCATAAAGTGTGCAAAATAATACTATCTCATAGCAATTACATGGGATTTGCCACAATAAGATGACAGGCAGAGACAAGGAAGTGACATTAGCTCTTGTATAACCCACTCATACCACTTGAACTTCTTCACGTATCCAGCATTACACCAGTGCCTCACCCATGTAGGAACTGGCAGACTGGAGTTCTAAACCAGAAAATGTTTTCAGGTATATAAGGAGTCCATAGAAGCTTAAGATGCACCTTGCAGGAATTTATGTAGGAAAGTTCCTTCTCGGTGGGAGCAGGCAGACCAAGATTAATCACCCATGAAAGGCAAGTACCAGGGATTGGAGGAGAGACAGCGTGGCTGGCTTGCAACAGCACACACTTGTCAACTGATTTACTGGAAATGTATTTGTGCCAGGAGAAGTTGGAAAACACCACTTTTGCCAACAAGCAAAAAAAAAAAAAAAGCAAGCCAAACAAAGGCTGCATTTATGATGGGCAAAGGCTAGGCTGAGGACAGCATTATGCATTCATGTTCTCAACAAATGGTTGGTGAGTCATCTTCAGACCAACACAAGAAGTATGTAGGAACTCTTTCACACAAACTTCATTGTGCAAGTTAAATATCACTTTGTATGAAGACATGATAAAAGACCAAAAGTGTCAGCTATCGAGATTGATTCATAAGAAGTCTCTCGAGGAGGGGTATCAAACTCGATTTCATTGAAGGCTTAATCAGGGTTGTGTTTGATGTTGGGGGGGCTAGGGGGGCATGGTTAGGGTAGGTATGGCCAACTCGACATCTCTCGTGTTGGGGTGCCCATGGTGGCCTGAGTGCTCTGCCATCAAAAATGGGTTTCTGAGTTCCATTTTTGGCTGCGACAGCCTCCTGCAACCCTCTGCCAGTGAAAACGGAGCTCAGGAGGGCCACCCACAGTCCTTCAATATTTCCAGGGCAGCCCCGTGGGTCAGGTCTAAGTACCCTGTGAGCTGGATCCGGCCCCCGGGCCTTGAGTTTGATACTCCTGCTCTAGAGTGTTTTACCTTTTGCTCCCCTAATTAAGAAGAAAATCATGTTTCTGAAACTGCTATTTGCATTGAGTGGAGCTTGCTTACTGTTACCACTAGATGGATTTCTTCACAAAGTAATGAATTTCTTGGGTCATACCAGGAAAGGAAAGAGTTAAATCCTCTCCACCAGCCCTTGCTGTCATCCAAATAACTAATCTGCCATCCCAGCTCTAGCTATAAATACTGCAGGGGAAAGTAAAAACTGTAGTCAATCATATACATTTTACCCATAACCTTTTTTAAAATTGTTGAGAACCTTTCAACTGACTCGTTCATGTTCATGTCAACAGTTTAGTGTCATTCCTATCATAATACAACTTAGTAATTAAATTTTGAGAAAAAATACCTAATTGAAATAGTTATTTTTCACTTCATAATATCACATCTTCAAACGGTGAGTCACATCTGTCCACCAAGAAAGACAGAGATGAATTTCAATTTTCAAATGCTTTTGCAGCAGGAAACAAAAATAACCATCTTAGCTAATTTCAGATATTCTTGGTATTGCATCATTCTACAGTGCTGCCACATTGAGAATGTTTCCTGCAGTGAGTTACCCAATGAAGTTAAGTGGTTATGAGAGGTGAAATTATTCATTTATTTCTGCAATATTTACTGAAACCACAATAAGTATGCAATAGTTTTAGACATGAGAGAAAATGCCTGGATTGAACACAATAATTTCTTGTACAAGCAGTAGATTCAAGGAAAATTGAGCAATCCAGTAAATGGCTGGGGAAATGAAGAAGGGATTTTACCTCTCTTTCTCTCTCCCACTCTCTCTCTATTGGAGCTATAGTATGGAGGGAAAGAGTTAAACAGTGACTTGAAAACGTGCCTCTGAAGACAGTATTCTCATTGAGAACTTGAAAAAGCCACTTGCTTGGCTCTCTGACCTTTTCTGGAGCCCCTATTTTTAGCTTGCTAATAATAATGAAAGGCAGGGCTCGCCAGATCACTATGAAGATGAGTCAAAGATACTTTATATTTCAGAATATAACTCAGAAAACGCAGCAGCACACAGAAGGAAACACCTCTGCATTCATCCAGGGAAGTTGGACTCAGGGAATATATGGAATCCAATGAGCCTGATTATTGCAATTAGCAGCATCTGATGCATTAGCTGGGGATGAGGAAACCTCTCACTTTTCTCACAATTTTGAGACCTCTTCCACACCGAAGCTGTTTCCAAACATTTGCTCCACAGAAAGCCTACAGAATTTGCCATTCTAATCTCAATTCATTTCAACAGGCTAGTATGATGTCCCTTCCTAATGATTTAGTCTTTCTAGCTATAAAAGGTGGCTATAAACATCAGTGGGCTGCGTTAGGCCTGGGGAGGCTACACCACTGGCCACAGAACTCATTGGGCTTCAATGAACTTATGTGAAAAGCAGTTGCCCTGAATTCCATACTTTCTTCTTTGGACTCTGCCATGCAACCCTTTGTTTGGCTCTTCCACAGCACATCTTTGCCCCATAAGTAATTCTAAAGGAAAGATTGTCCTCCCAGATTCCTAGAGACCGAGATGGATTGCTTAATCCATTTGAATATCAGCAATGGAGTCAAATGTACCAAAAGATTTCTTCACCCATCTTCCTTTTCTAAAAAGCTTTTAGCACAATCTTTACGTCCCCAGTTGTCTACTGTAACAAAGTGGATGTATTCAGACTGCATGCATTTGATGGAACTCGGCGGTTTCTGCTTCCCACCTTCAGGCTTCTCTCCCAGCCTTGATTTTGCTGGCTTAGAGGCAACATTTTCTTTAATTCTACCCAGTAAGAAACCTGAAGAGAGCTTTGCCTAACAGTGACTGAGCATCTTCCTCAGCCTGGCCAAACTTGGTGTTTGGCGCCATTCCATTTTGCTTGGGAGGGTTTCTTAGGGCATTAAAGGGTAATTTTTAAAAGGGTAATACTGGAGAGTTTCCACTTTAAAAGTATCGGTCTCATGTCTCTAACATGAGTTTTGTTAATTTTGGCACCATACAAGGATCCACTGTAACCTTTTCCATTTCATATGCTGCTCCCGCCCCCAGCTGCTTTCTGCATCTTTCATTCACTGGCAATGAAGCAGTTTGACTTGACTCACAGATGCTTTGCTAATAATGCTGGGTAGCTGCAAAGGCTGCCTCTTTCAGAATGAAACTAAACTTCTCCCATCTAACTCTGCTACCATACCTCTTCCAAGCTTTTGGCATGAGCTCCCAGAAAGTAAAGTAAAACATACTCTTTACATTGTCATGGGTGATTGCTTCCTGACTAGAATTAATTGTGTTTTCAAACTGCTTTTATATAGTTGATTTATATAGCCTGACCTACTGTTCTATACAAGTGAGGCAGTCAAAGCAAGTCACTTCTCAACCATGCTTATTTTTTAATAGAAAATGCATTTATATTAGATGCATATATTAGATGCTCCCATTGAAATCAAAGGGGTAACATTTGGCTAATAGAGCTACTTATAGGATCAAATAGTAGTTTACAAACAGCTATTTTTTGCAGGAAAGAATTGTTGGTCCAAAATTCACACTGTTTCTTCATTTGCTTTGTTTCTCAGTCATAGGCATGACATGCCCTCTCTTGGCAAGACTGGACTAGCATCTTTTACCTTTGAAATGATTCTTATTCTGAAAGGCTTTTAGTGATACTTTAAAAGTGAGGCAAGGTTTTGTATTGTTTTGCTCAGGTCTCACCCTCCACTGGAATGCAGACCCATAAAATGGGTCATGAAATGGTGTGGACCTTGAAAGTCTATCTCACCATGCTTTGCATGTGCATCTGAGTATTTCCAGAAGACTTGCTCAGCTCTGGGAAATTGGCTATGTGCCTTGCTACAGCCGGGAAGAAAGTGGGGAGAAATAGCCTCTTCAACATTGCCCTACTGCATGTGGTTAATCAGTCCATTCACATGAGGTGCATAACTTTGCCCTCTCCATTAATATTTGCAGTCAATTAAGGAACTTAAAGTGCAGCCACAGCAAATATCAGCTTCCTGCATTGTAGTCACACAGGAACTCTTGGACTTCAAGCTGCATAAGCTGAGATGAGGTTTGGCACCACTGAAAGCCTCTCAGAGACAAGACGCTTTGTAGATACAAAGCAACATCACTCAAAGATCTGGACTCTTACCACCTCACAATGGGAGCAGTTTTCTCATCTACACTACAACTCCTAATTGATCATAAACACACTTTGTTAACAGATATCAGGTTCCCAGCTACTGACCTCCTCTCCCAGTCAGTCCTGTCATCAACAGTCTTTATTTAATGCATACTAAAACTGGCTGAGAAAATGGGGAGTCACATTTTTGTGGCAGTGAATTTCCATTTTGTTTGACACTAATAGATAGAGAGAAATTAGCTGAAGAAATGGAATTGGTAGGTGTACAGGGGAAATTTTGTACTCTTGGAGTTCTTGACTTTTGAAGGAAATTTAACTGTCGAATCAAACCTCTATCTTGAATTTCAAAAAAAGATTGATCTGAATAAACTCAAAGCCATAAGAAATAGGATACCACAGCATGAAAACTATTTAAAAAGTTGTTTAGAATAAATAGAAATTCCTAAAGGATAACTAAAAATAAATAGGTAATTGTAATAAAGGGGGGAAATGTTATATACCGGAACAAATCAGTGTAGCTACCCAGCTCAGTTTAGTGAAAATCTAAACATAAAAAGGATTGACAGAAAATCGAAAAAGGATAAATCACACAGACAGTAGGAAGGAACAGCAGAGCTGATATCGTGAAAGAAACAACAACAAAACAACAACAATAATGATAATAATATAATGATTAATAAAATAAGCTAAACATATTAAAAATTCACAGTATATTCACAGTAAAAGGAAAAGTTAATCAGTCCATATACCAGCTGCTCAGTAATCATCAAAACACTAATAGCTAGCAAAAGAAAAGGCAAAAGCAAAAGAAAATTCCTATTTTGGTTCAATCTTCTCTCCTCAAAAATTGAAGTCGTCACAGAAAACAAAAAAAGGTAAACAGAACAGAACAGAATAGAACAGAATAGAATAGAACAGAATAGAATAGAACAGAATAGAATAGAATTCTTTATTGGCCAAGTGTAATTGGACACACAAGGAATTTGTCTTCGTGCAAATACTCTCAGTATACATAAAAGAAAATATACATTCGTCAAGAGTGAAGGGCTAGGACCGAAGACTAAAATAGAATATAAGCATCATAAGGATATTTCAGAGTTCCATGAGGATCAATCAGTCCTGAAGTTCTCCATTCTTAAATATTTTCCTTAATAATTGCTACACAATTGTTTCCAATTTCTATGGTTTCCTTTTCCTATACAATCAATTTATCAAACAATTAAAATTTGCCAAACATACTAACAAAAGCAAAAATATTTATCTTTGAATGTCCAATTCCATTTGGTAGATGGCTATGATGAATACAGAACTTACACTTTAGACACATCACTGCAGGGAGGAAGGATAGTGCAATTCCTATTCTACTTCCTTCGGGTGCAGCTCCCCACTCCCTCCACGGAAAGGGTGGAAAGCTATGCATTAAAATATGTGGAGGTGAGTATTATGTCAAGAAAAAACAGTTCTCTGGGCTTATGGAGGCCGCCTGGGTTGTCAGAGATAATAGGCATTTATCATTTCAGCTGTCTGGCAGTTCTGATAGATTGGAAAGGCAAGAGAGGGGGGAGCAGAGGGAAGGAGAGAGTATGTGTGTGTGTGTGTGCACATTTTTATATATGAACAGCAGAGAATTTCTGATCATCATAGTTCCCTTCTGTTACCATATGCTGAGCGGAAGGAACTTTATCTCTTCCATCACCGAAGCCTGCTCCATGCATACAGCAAGCACAGATTAACTGTTTCAGACTGTGGGGCAATTTTAATGTGTCTTGCATTAACAAATGTTTCCCATTATAATATGAAAAAAATAGGCTAGAACATCTCTCCAGAATGTTTCACTTCCCTATTTGCACAGTGGTCTTGTGCAAAGAAGCCATGCAAAAAAAATGATGCCCTCCATGCACAGACTGAAGGGTGCAATCCACATGGATACCTCAGCATTCCCTCAGGTCATTTGCTACAACTACAGATCCAGCTCAAATGTCCATGGAGAGGAGGCCCTGATTTTCATGGGAAAATGTGCCAGCATTCAACACTTTCCAGTCCATTTGTGTTGCTGAATCAGGCTGCAGAGACTGAAGATTTTTTTTGAGGCACTTTTGATGGGCAACATTTTGGAAGCAAAGGAATGCTCCCAAAATTTTACATGGAATAGGGGAGGAGACCATCATCATGGGGTAATAATACAAGAAGCCACATTACACATGTCGAGAAAGGTAGGAATTTTGTAGATTTAGAAATCATTGTTAACTTGTATAATGTTGTATAATTGATGCTGTAATTAGCAATAGCACTTAAAATAACAGTATATACTGCTTCGCAGTGCTTTACAGCCCTTTCTAAGCAGTTTAAGAGTAAGCCTATTGCCCCCAACAATCTAGGTCCTCATTTTACCCACCTCGGAAGAATGGAAGGCTGAGTCACCCTTGAGCCTGGTGGGATTCGAAATGATGAACTGCTGGCAGCTAGCAGTCAGCAGAAGTAGCCTGCAATACTGCATTCTAACCACTGCACCACCACGACTCATGCACTTCCAGCATTTCCTACTTGAAAATGCATAAGCCTGAAAATGGTGGAAACCTGCATCATCATCATCATCATTATTATTATCATCATCATTATTATTAATATTATTAATATTATTAATATTATTAACAGCAAATTGAGAGAAGGAAACTGGTGCTGCTCCACAAACCACACACATGCAAGCATATGTCTATTGTTGACAGTCTCAGAGCTGTCTTTCTCTGGCCTAAGCTCTCCTTACAAAAAAAAAATAGCTTTCAGACCTGGAGATTAAGTGTTCCATAACAGGAAGGAATTCAGCAAGTTCTCATCTGATCAAAGACTCTGCCAAGTTCTTATTATGCAATTATTAAAGACAAAGGTGAAATTCCACTTTGGTTCTCCGGCATCAGCTATCTCTTGAGAAAGAAAGACAGGGAGTGAGTGAGTTGTGTATCCAACACTTACATGGCAATCAGACGGGCTGCTGTGGTGCCAAAGCGGTCAAATATGTAGCCAGTAGGGAAGGTCATGAAGTTGTTCATGAAGGAGCCAATGGTGAAGATGAGAGATAACTGTTCATCCTGAGCAGTACAGTCTGTAAATTAGTGAGGAAATTTAAGTGTAATCCCCAATGCCACATAAAATCACAGGCAGATGTTCACAATGTCTTATCTTCCACATTGACACATTTGGTTTTTCGTTGTCCAGGTTTCCCTGTTCAACCCCATCAACTCTGCATTTTTAACAGACAGCAGATCTCTTCTGGAATAAGAGATGCAAAGAGACTTGAAAGTGTCATATTCAAAACCCGTTTACTTTTCATGATGGCACCACAAAGCCAACTGTTGCTGTTATTAAATTCAGTGAGAAGACTTTAGTAATCATCAAGCAGAATTTAAGTCCGTAGGCCACATATTGGAATGGGCCATAGGGTTGATAACCATCTTCAGTTTCTAAATTGGTGGAATGTTTTTCAAAGGTTCGAGCAATTGATAGGGCCTAGTTTAGAGTGATGAAATTGGTCTGAGAGAGTTACAAGTAGCATGTTCCTGCCATATGGTTGTATGAAACTAGTTGCTAGTTTAACCTTTGCAACTTCAACAAAGGATAAAATACCTTCCCCCTCCTGTCTTCTCAGATCATACCTTGAGTTTGATTGATGCTTGTATTGGCAGCTGGCTTGCAAAGGTTCTCAAAGTACTTCTCATGTTTGAGGACATAGACCAGCGATGTCCACCCGAAAATGACACCTGCAAAGCACATGCACTCCACCAGGCCTGTGATTAATGTAGCCAGACGTTTTGCTGTTTCCAACTTCTGAGACTCCATGGCATCAGGAGCACTTTCCTTCCATTTCTCTGCCTTTTCTAATCTGAAAAAAAGAATGATTAATGGAATGTTTGGTCCCCTACTTCATTCATTAATCAGTTTTTTTAAAAATAAGCTGCAAATGCCTGGGTCACTTAACTCTGAGCCAGAAATAATAGCAGACACTGAATATATACCTCAGCCTAAACAAACATTAGTAAGGCCCAGTCCCACTGCACTTACGGATGCAAAGAAGATGTAAAACATTAAAAAAAGCTTGCCATCCGTTGGAAAACGCTATGCATCAGTTGTGTACTCACTGCATATGTGTTTCATACACTCTATCCCTCCAGCATCCGTCCACTGAGATTTCATCCGCGCAAGAAGTTTTGAGCTACACAAAACTTTGTGGATGGATGAACTTTCCACCGCGTACGATGTACATCCGCGACATATACAGGCAACAAACATTCTATGTCCGTTATCATCTGTTAAATGTCTGCTGTATCTTCTCTGCATCCTCTGGCTATCCCCTTAACTCACATCCACTGCAGCTGAAAACGGAAAGAGGGAGGAAACAAAAGGTGCACAGAACGTCTACACAGCGTTAGTAGCACAGAAATAGACGGACAAAATGTTTGTATCTGGGATGTATCTTGTATATTTAGGATGTCTGCAGTATGTCTAGAGTATATAGAAGGACACCTAGTGGACAACCAATATTTTCTATAAAAAGGGGGAGAAAATCATCTGGATTTCAATATGAGTCCAGCAGCCATGGTGTACATGGTGTCTCATCACCCTTGGTCTTGGACTTCAACATCATCAATTGTTCTCCACCATGGATGACGACACAGTCTATATGATAGCTGCGCTCATTTGTCACCAGAACCAAAACCTGTTCAGACTGTATCAAGTTTTACACAGAAGGAGAAGAAGGAGACGTCCAAGAGCTGTGTGGGTCTGAGGATGGATCGTGAGAAGAATGGAGTTTGGACTGTATGACCAGTTGATGGTGGAGCTGAGGAATGAAGACCCTCGTGCATTCCATCACTTCATGAGGATGCCACCAGCCATGTTTGATGAAGTTATAGAGCATCTGAGACCCAGGTTGACCAAGTCTACCACCAACATCCGTGCCAACCTGGACCCTGGACTGAAGGTGGCACTGACTCTGCGGCACCTGGCCTCTGGAACCACATACAGAAACATGCAGTATGCATGGAGGGTGCCACACAACAGCATCAGCAAAGTGGTAAAGAAGTGGTACAGGCCATCATCGAAGAATGATGGATGAGCTCCTCAGGTGCCCCACCACTGAACAAGGCTGGAGAAAACTTGCAGAAGAGTGGTATCAGAGGTGGAACTTTCCCCACACCGTTGGAGCCATAGATGGGAAGCACATGGCCTGCAAAGCACCAGCCAACTCAGGGTCCACTTATTACAACTACAAGGGCTTCTTCAATATCATCCTCTTTGCCATGGTTGATGCTGACTACAAGTTCATCTACATTGATGCTTCAGGCAACAGGTCAGCTTCAGATGGCCAGGTATACAACATGAGTGACCTCAAGGATGGGCTGGAATGCAACCTCATCATGGGTTTTCCAGGTCCAGACGCCCAACTCAATGACACACAAGATGTGCCCTACTTCATTGTGGGTGATGATGCCTTCTCCCTCAGAACCTACCTCATGAAGCCGTACACTTCAAGATACCTCACCCGTGAAGAGAGGATCTTCAACTACAGGCAGTCCAGGGCAAGACGGGTGGTGGAGAACGCCTTTGGCATCCTGGCCAACAGGTTCCAGATACTTCTCACCACCATGCAGCATGAGCCAAATACTGTGAGGAGCATCGTGGAAGCTTGCTGCATCCTGCACAATCTCATGCGCACCCGCTACCCAGTGTTGCAGAACAGACTTGTGGACCGTCAACAAGGGAATGGGGACATGGAGCCTGGTGAATGGAGGCAAGGACGAGACCTGATAGACACTGTGGATGTACAAGGCCCCAACAGAGCTTCACGTGAAGGGAAGGAGCAGCGCAACCTCCTGAGACACTGGTGCAACTCCCCAGCTGGAGCAGTGGAGTGGCAAGACAGGATGATAGATGATTAATGGATGCTTCCTTGAGCCTGTCGCATAACACTGATGAGATTGTGCCATGTATGTTGAGTGGTCCTACAATGAATAGGGCATTAATAAAGAGCTTTGTTTATTTTGAAATGTGTTGACCAATGAATAAATTGTTCTTGATAATAAAGGTCCATATGTGTGGCAGCTGGGAGGGTGGACCATACAGTTCCACTATGCTTGCACTGGAGGTTTATCTATCCCACAACTATCCTTATCTATCCCACAACTATCCTTATCTATCCCACAAGCATGCAAAGGCTTAACCATTTTTTCAAAGTTTTCACCAACACTTTATTAAGTAAAAAAAATGAACCAAGTAAACTAAGTGTGTTAAGCAAAGACAAACTTTATTAACTTTCTTAGGTAAACTTTATGACTTCATTAAATAAGCAAAATGAACCAAGTAAACTGTATTAAGTGTCTTTAGCAAAGATAAACTTTCTTAGGTAAACTTTATGACTTTATTAAATAAGCAAAATGAACCAAGTAAAGTGTCTTAAGCAAAGATAAACTTAACAAGTAAACAACTCACTCTCTGACATTATTCTCAGTCACTCTGAGTCATGTCCATGGTCTCAGCTGTTAAGCGGGCAGGGACTGTCGAGGTGGCTGTGGCTTGAGTGCTGGTCTGAAGCACCATTGGGGTGCTTGGCCCCGAGGGTACAACAGGTGATGGTGTGTTCAGGAAGCTATCCGAGAGCTGACTCAGTCCCATGAGGTTGAGAGGCCCTTCATCAAGGACTTGAGATGTCAGGCCCAATACTGATGACAGATTGTCCATTGACGGGCTTGGCTGTGGGATGGAGGAAGGGTTGGGAGGAGTGTAGTGAGGCTGTCTGGTCTGCAGCTGGGTGAGGACTGGACTCTGTGGTATGTGATGAACCTGGGCCTGGACTGGGAAGTTCTGCTTCTGCTGTGGGAAGTCCTGGTAGTCATAGCCTTGGTAGGTGAGGGGCTGTTGAAAGCCGTGGAAGGACTGTGACATCGCCTGGGGTGGAGGAGCAGACCAGGACTGGGTAGGAGCAGCTTTAGCTGGGCCTTGAGGGTTGTGCAGAAGTGCTGTGATCTTCTGCTTCATCACCTGGTACTGGGCCTTGGGCAGGTCTCTCAGGGTCTGGCTCACGTAGGTGATGAAGGTGTTCCAGCCCGTGGATGCTCTGTCCAAGTGGACCAGCTGAGAGAAAAGTTCTGTGCTGGTCTTCATTGTGTCCCTGATCTCCAACAGCACACTGTGGTCCTGGCCCTCCAGTCTGCCTCTCTGCCTGCATCCTCTGGAGCTGGGGGTGGGTTGACCTCTGGTGGCTGCTGCTTCTTCCTCCATTTGTGACAGCAGGGTGTCACCCTCCACGGGATCCTCCAAGTCTGCCAGCATGGGGAGTGCAGCTGTCGGGGGGGTCTCTGCTGTGGGGCCCTCTGAAGACACCTGCCTGGACAGGGTAGCTGTCTCCTGGCTGGAAGAGGACTAGCTGTCTGTGGGAGAGGGGTCTCAGAGGGGCTGCTCCTCGGTGGCAGATCTTACCCTCCAGGAAACTGCACTTGACCATGATGTACATCTCCCAGTCAGTGAGCTTGACAGTGGCCTGCCCGGATTTCTTGATGTGTAGCTTGCCATACCAGGTGTGCATGTGCTTCCACCATGCAAGGAGTACTTCTGCAGTGTACCCCAAGCTCTCTGCCTTGTCTCTCCAAGCTGCCTGCTTCTTCTTGGTATCCCGATACAGTCTGTGGTCCTTTCTCCACAGGTACTCGTTCTCCCTCAGCCATTCCAGCACCTCATCCTCATGGTCCTCGGAAACGGTGTACTGTTTCCTCTCTCCCTTCTCCTTCCCTTGCCTCTTCCTCCCTCTGGCAGGGGCTTCAGCAGGGCCTTCAGGGGCTTCAGCATCAGGGCCTTCTGGAGATTGTTCAGGGCCTTCAGGGACTTGAGCAGCAGGGCCTTCAGCAGCAGGGCTTTGAGGGGCTTGAGGGCCTTGGGACTGGTCCACCACAGCAGCAGCAGCAGCAGCAGCAGCTTCAGAGTCAGTGCCAGGGAGTGGGATGCTGGTTCTGGCCTTCTTGTCAGGGCTTGAACGAGTACGCACAGGCTTCCTCTTCTTGCCTGACTGACAAACCATGGTGTTCCTGCAAGATGTATCTGGCAGCACGTCTTTCCCCTGTATGCTGACTGCGTGCATGCTGCATCCTTTTATATCCGCAGAGCTGACACAATTCATACTCCTCACATGCGCAGTGAATGCTTTGCATCCGATATACATTCGCTCAGCATCCGCTTTGCTTCCTATAGGCGTCCGTGATGCATCCGTTTCATCCGCTATGCATCAGCCCCTTCCGCTATGCATCTGCTTTGAAATTATCCCCCGGAACCCCTTTGGAGGTGTCATCCGCTTCCATCTGCTTTCATCTGCTAGGCTTCCTATTAACATCCGTTTAACATCCCCGCTACATACTACCCACGTCCGTTCTTTTCCATTCTTTTCCATTCTGTTTATGCAAATTTTCACCACTTTTTGGAGCGGATGACAACGGATGGAGCCACTCCCAAAATTTTGCTCGGCTGCTGTGTCCTTTATGCATACATTTTGCGTCCATTGGCCAATGGGACCAGGCCTTTAGTAACATTATGGTTTACTGCAATGGATGAACTAGTCAAATATAAATCCCTGGAACTAAAACAAACTTGCTCAACAATTCATACATTCCCAAGTTAACTATGGTAACCATTGAATGCTTTCATCCAACACTGAGATAACTCAGTTGCCTCTGCACTAGAATATATAATTGCTTTTTGACAGTAACATTGATAGAGTTGCTAGGCATTTCTTGACAGCTTCCCAAGAATGCTGACCATGTTTCTTATATTTTTGTTTGAAGTGAAGTCCAGGCAATGACAAAATGACAGCAGTCTTTGGACAGGCACTCCCTAAACAATATCTGACTGGCTAGCAATCACTCCCAGGACAAGGCTGGGACATGCAGGAAAGTTCTCACCATTTCAAATGAAATTTCGCAAGATTGATCAAACTAGTTTACCACAATAAACCCTTTAAATTCAGCAAAAAAAAAACCACATTCTTGCTGCAACTTTAAATGCTGCAGGAGATGAAGGTTGGAAAAGCTTTACTTAGGAATGGAAGAGTTAATTCCCCTAATTTTTTTAACATCCTTCCTTATTGGTTCAAACAAGGAAAGATATAATTGTAACCTTGTTTATTTATCACTTGCTCTTTGCACCCCACTATTGTCCATATCACTTACATTTATATACTAACTCAGAAAGGGGAAGAAGGAAGAAAGTAAGAAGCCATGCCAGTGTAGTTTCATCACTTATATTATACAGATGATCATTGCTAAACAGGAAAGCATTGTCTTCAGCATCTTGCAAGATTCAGAGCCATATCCTGCCATCTGCTCAAGTTAAGGCAACCAATGTTCTGTCAATCACCTAGCCTCTCGCTTGTCATGTGCCAGAGCCTCCAGGTAGCCCCCTCACTTTCTATGCTTCTAGAATTTTCCTATCTTTTATGGCAAGCTCATCACTACATATTTCTTCAACCCTGTATGCAGTAAGATGGAAGCCGTTTTGTCTTGTTATTGTGATAGGTTGTATATGAATAGCTTCATACATGGCCATCTGCATCTAATTCTTTGTGTGTATCCCCCAAAATATACAAATATGCTGTATTGCGTAACTAATAGCTGCATCTTTGCCTGTGAATCATTAATCACACATTCTTTTTAATAAAAACCTGTTCCCTCTAAACTGTGGGTGGTGGTAAATGTTAAAAATAATGTTCTGCCATTTCTGGGTTCTGCTCAATTTATAGCCCTATCAAAATGTTAACCACTCATACTGAGTCGTTGTTGCTAGTAAACAAACATCCCAACACCCTCACTCATTTGGAAGGGGACTGAAGTCTAGTTTCATCCCTCTAGATCTGCTCCATTCCATAAATTCAGAGTCAAACTTCCTTTGCTATGAAAATCTCTGAGCAAATCAGGTGGTGTTGCAGAAACATAACAACAAGGAAACCAGTCACCTCTACTCTAGCAAACTGGCCTCTTTTTAGAGTAGCCCTTCTCTAGCAAACTGGCCTTTTTGAAGTTTGTTGAAGGTTGGCTTAAAAAAGAAACAAAGAAAGCACTAAGAAAGCAAGGTAAGTTAAAATGC
The DNA here is from genome assembly GCA_015471245.1 of Laticauda colubrina. NCBI lineage: Eukaryota > Metazoa > Chordata > Lepidosauria > Squamata > Elapidae > Laticauda > Laticauda colubrina. The sequence continues at coordinate 31,731,905 of BLBF01000032.1, forward strand.
AGAAAGGCAATCCCCTATTAAAAAATACAGGCTAAAAAGAGACTCAAAAGTACAGGTTATTTTTCCTTGCAGCTGCATTGTCCATTATAAACTATGATCTATTGCAAACATCTTGTCTCCTCTCCTCGGTTATCCAAAATGCAAAATAATGTGTGTGTGTGTGTGTGTATGCATGTGCATGCCTTTATGTTATTGTTGGCTCTTGGAGATTACGTGGAGAAGTCCCCACCCTTTTCTTAACAAGATTTTAAGAATTAGCTTGTTCTTGCCTGGACACCCAACTATCTCTGTGGCTAAGGCAGCATTAGAATTCATAGTCTCCCAGTTTCTAGCCTGGTGCTTTGAACCACTGCACCATACTGGCTCACAATTGCTTTATTCAGAGTAGTTAAATGTTACAAAATATTGAACAAGTTCTTAAAGCTTCCTGGGTTATTTTTCCCAGCTGACTTGAACAGCTCCCTTTTTGAGAGAGGTAAGAGCTGGAAACAACAGAGCTGAAGTCCAATGTACGGAGGTCACCCTATTAGGCAGCCTGTCCCTGACTCTTATTATTCAACTGCCTCCCAGCAGAGCTCCTTCATCTTCACTTTCATCAGATATGCCTCTATGATATTATCTGCTCTACCCATTGAGTCTTCAATCATCATATATCACATTTAAGTTATTTTCAACCTCATGGAATCCCTGATCCCTCACAAGCCTTGGTCTTTCTTACTTTCACTACATTTATTTTCAGAATTAGATAATTCTCCAAAATATGTACCTATGTCAAGCTCATTTGAGGCTGGGCAACAACCAAAAATGAAGAGAAGAGCATACCGATCTCTGACCTACCTAGTCTTCTCAGCATCGGGATCAGTTTTGTTCTCCATTAAATGCTCTTGGAAAGAATATGGAGGGCAGATGGACTTCTCAAGAGAGAAAGCTCTTCCAAATGAAGACCATATGGCTCAGAAGAATCATCTGTAGGAGAAAGCAGAAACTGATCCTTGACCATATCTAGCTATCACGTGCAACAGAGTGAACGAATTATGCCTCCTTCCTTGAGTCTCCTCCCTCCCTACAGGAAGGAAATATATGAAGCAACAAAGAAACTGAATTGCGGAAATTTGTATCGATTCTGTGGACAGCACTAGAAACATAATGATATACTGACATTTCATATTTTCACACATCAGTGCCTAGACATCTGTACCAGCTCACTGTACGAAGTTATATCACATGTCATTCTTATTAATATCTTTGGGAGCAGACAAACATTCATTTTGCTACAGGTAAATATGACAGAGTGTATATGATGTATATGAGGATTGCAAGCATTTCCTTAAACTGTTGAACCTTCTGCTCCTCCACTTCCTCCTCCTCAAAGCATTATGTGTGGAAAGACTCACTGGAGTACTGTTGGTTTCCTCAGCTATGATTTAGAATATGGTGTTAGATGTGGGAAAGGGGATGAAAACTGGCAGATGCATCATCTACCTAGAATGTTGTGAACCAGGGTCTTATTTTGAAAATGCCTTCCCTCTGCATTGATTTCCACAGCAGAGAGTAAGGGAGATCACATGGGTCATGGAATTGTCATGCAGGTGAAACAACTTTTTTGCTTCATGTGTTTAATGAAATCATGATGCATTTGATGTTATCATGGCTTGGACCAGACACCCACTGTTGTTTAGGACAGAAATATGAAAACTTGGATATTTAGCTTCAAACAACAAAGGGCTTGCAGTCTCACAACTGTTGTCAGTAGCAGAGTTTAGTCTCAAAGTTCTACAGGTGCTCTTTAGAAAGAGGTATCCACTAAGATTTATCAAATAGGACTAAGGACGGTCTCCATACTTCTGTTCTTACATCAAAATATCACTGCCACAAACACATACATAAAGCTATATGCTGCATGAAAATTTTACTCCTAAGACATTTTATGTTTTTGCTATGCAAGGGCCACTTCTTTACAGATTAAAAAGTGCATAGGTACCTACATGTTTCTTTTTTCTCTTCCCCAGCCAGCTTCTCTAATATTTGCACCATACAAAGTTCTCCTCCCTGCCCCTAACAAGGAAGAAGGCTGGCACCTCACTGTCCCTTATCACAGCCTCCAGGCTGAATGGAAAGTTCAGCAAAGTTAAAAGAGAGGCAGGCAACCCACAATCCAATTAGAGGTAATTAGAAATTATCTAGAGGCAGAAGAGAACCTCCCCCAGAACTCAACCTTTTGTAGTATTTGATTATAGGTTAGATAAGGAATAATTGCTTAATTATTGCTGAATGACAATTTACAGTTTAAAGGCAGGTATTGTTAAAAATGTCTAGAGTGGCTTAGAAGACTAAACGTTCTACTTCATACAGCTGCAAATAAGGACAAAGACAGCTACAATCATCCTTTTGGCATATGTTATTTCTACTTGAATTTGAAAAGAGAACACCATACATTTGAAAGGGAGCAAAGTTCTCCCTTTTCTCTTCCATTCAGCCATGTCCAATTCTCAAAAACTATCTGGACAAGGTTTTCCAGAAGTGATTTGCCATTTCCTGCTTCCTTGTGTTGAGAAAAAGTGACTGGCCCATCTGGATTTGTGTCTAGCAAAACTAGATCTTACACTCTAAACCTCATGCCTTAAGTCAAATTTCTGCTTACTATAATGTTAAATCTGTTTTGTGATAATTTCCTAAAAGTCTACTGTCTCTGCATTATAATCTTACCCATACATCTTTGCTTTCTTGCTATAATCTCAAGAGCATAGTGGCCAGTCTGCAGTAGTGAAAGTATCCACAAAGAAGGTGCATACAATGACTAAAGGCAAGGTCAAATGCTAGGTTTGCCCATCTTCTATTAAAAGTCAAGAACAAGACATCTTTGAGAAATAATTGTCTAATTAGGCAGGCCTATACCCACACACCTGTTAAATTGTGCCTGGCTACATATATCATACCAAGCCACTGTGTTTGACATAGCACAATGTATAAATCATGGCACTGTTTAGTAAAAGGCAGCTAATTGTAGTTTATGCAAAGCATCATGCAAAACAGCAATTCAGCCTAATGCAGATATCCAAAGATCACAAATCTCTTTTCCCTAAAAATTCAAAGCAGCTTTTAATTAGAGAAGTTCAAATCACCAAGACCAGATGAATTACATTCCAGGGTTCTGAAGGAGCTAGCAGATGTGATCTTGGAACTACTGACCCGTATTTTTCAAAGATACTGAAGTAGTACTAGAGAACTACCAGAGGACTTGGAAAGAGTTGTCCCATATTAAAAAAAAAAGAAAAAGGAGGGGGGAGGGGGTGATGGATGCAGGAAACTACAGACCAATCAGCTTGACATCAATACTTGGGAAGTTCCTGGAAAAGCTAACCAAGCAACAAAAGTGCGAGTTCCTAGAGACAAGCAAAGTTATAACCAGAAGCCAACATGGATTTGTCAAAAATAAAGCATGCCAAACAAATCTTATTACAGGAAGTCTTCAACTTACAACAGTTCGTTTAATGACCGTTCAAAGTTACAGTGGCACTGAAAAATGTGACATGACTATTTTTCACACTGATGACCATCATGGCATCTCCATGATCATGTGATCAAAATTCAGATGCTTTGCAACTGGTTCATATTTATGACCGTTGCTGTATCCCAGAGTTGTGGGATCCCCTTTTGTGACCTTCTGACAAGGAAAGTCAATGGGGAAGCCAGATTCACTTAACATCCATGTTACTAACTTATCAACTGCAGTGATTCACTTAACAACTGTGGCAAGGAAGGTTGTAAAATGAGGCAAAATTAACAAATGTTTCCCATTTGTGATAGGAAGTGTTACATAGCATAGTTATTTTACTATGATATGATTTAAGGCACGGGTGTCAAATTCACCGCATCATGTTGCCATGAACAGAAATATTGGGCTCAATTGTGGTAAGTTGAGGACTACTTGTAAGAGTAATCTATCTATGGAGAAAAGGGTTTTTTTAATATCTATCTTTTCTAAAGAAACTCACAAAGTTTCAGTTGCTTACTTCCTCAGAAACTAAGCTGCATTTTAACAGGGATTTTGTACAATGAATTTTGTTCAGAATTTTGCTTTGTTGACAGCATCTCCATCATCCTTCCATGGCCACATTATCTGGGAAAATTTTAGAGGTTTTATACTGAAGCAGTATTAAGTATAAAAAATTGGAGGCAGAATGCTTTATGATTCAAATGATAACCTGGTCATGTTATTGAGGCTGACATTTTGAAAAATATAGATGAGACAATAAATGTTCAACTCCATATCGGTAATAAACTATATATCCAGAAATGCTTTATATCATCAACCCATCTTGTTGAATATAGCTTTGTGGTTAAGAAGAAATTGAACTAGCCTGTGCAAAGAGGAAGAAGAACCTACTTTTTAGTCTGTAGGGAAATGACTACCGGTTAATTTTTCATGCCTTGTTGTCAAAACCAACAAAATCTGTAATGTTCAAATGCTGGTATAAATTGTCACAGAACAACTCCTCCCTCAAAAGATAGACATTTATTTGTAAGACTGTCTGCAATTGTGCTACCTGCAATACTCAATGTTGTCCTTAATGAACATAAACATAACAAAGTTCAGAAATTAAATCTCATTCAAGATTCTGAGAAGTCAAATTTCATATTCAAGGTGAATTTATTTCATTACATAAACTATATAGCCAGCCAGCTATCAAACTTTGTCATCCACACCTTCTTGCCAAAAAATTACTCTTCTCTCAATATTGCACAGGAACTACACACACTCCTATAATTCTACAGAGGATGATAATAGTGCACTAATCATTCACACACACACACACACACAGTGTACATTCTAGAAAAAAGAACAGAGAAAAGTTAATCAGATCCTATAGTACTATTTATACGGAATTTGAAACAGAAGAATAAGACTAAAATAGAGCAAAAAAGAACAAGAAGAACAAGAAACAAAAAAGAAAGATAACTAAAAATGCATTAAGGAAAAGAATAGCAGAAAAATAGAGAAGAAAGTAAAAAAGAAGTGGCTTTCAATCTTCTTTACAGCAGGTATAATTATAAATTGACCTCCCTTCCTAACGTTACATCACAACTCTTTTTTTGATAATGCCTTCTATCTGGTCATCAAAACCATAAATCCTGATCCCATAATATTCCTCTAGTAAAGCAAGTTTCCTCTTATAACATGTCTAAAATGACCTAAAACCAGAAGAAATTCACATGTTTTACTTTTTAAAAAAAATCACCACCACCAGCACTTTTTAAGAGCTGGAGATTTATGTATATACATGTATGTATGTATGTATGTATGAATGTATGTATGTATACAATTATTTGTTGATCACTCTGGCAAGGACTCAGTAATAATCAATGCTCCCTATCAACTGACTGTCCCCAGACAACCCTAGTACAATCTATTGTCTGTTGGACAAGACTTTCTTGAAAGCCAGAAGGTTAGAGGCATTTCTTACTGCAGGTCACCGGTTTCCCAAAGAGCATGGTCTGCTACTTAGAAACTGCATCATCAGCTGCTTTCCACCATCTTTGGAATGGCAGAGGTCCCCAGTTAACTCCTCTAAAAAATTGCAGGGATTATTCCAGAGCTGAGTGGATTAAGACTCCCAGAACTCAATAGAAATAGATGTGTTCAATTACAGCAGTGGTGGGTGAACAGTTGGAAGACTTAAAGGACCATGTTAGGAACAAATCATCTTTGTAAACTATCTATTTATGTGATTGCTAAGACTTAACATTGACTCGATGGCACATAAACAATCAATCAACGAAGTTAAACAAAATAACAAAGTAAAGAAGAAATTGCTTATCATTTAGAATAACAGAAGCCACCAGTCTGGAAATCAAACAGTGCTAACAGAGTTCTGGACATGGAGATTTTTGGTTTAACATACTTACCTAAAGATGCCTAAATTATAGTCCTGCAACCTCATCTTGATGGAAGTACAGGATGAATTTTCTGCTGGTTATCCAGTTTTTTTTTTCTTGCATTTTTGTTTGTATTATAATCTTCTCTAGGGAGCTAGGTGCCCAAAATATGATAATTTGAACTTTGTAATTTTTGCCTCAAATGAGAACCCTGGGTTGATGATCCATTTGTTCATTCTCTTGGATATTCATGGTATTCTCGGGTGTCTTCTCCTTCATCAGAGTTAAACATTGTTAATATTCTTTCTATCCTGCTTCTTCAAAGCCCAACTTTTGCTTCCATGGAGCATCACCATTACCTACATGATTCTGAACTTAGCCACAGTACTTACAGTTTAAAAGCCCTTTAATCCCTGACAAGACTTTGCCCCTTTCATCTGTTTATTCAACACCCTTAATGGACTCTTAATAGAGGCATATTACTACAAAGGCTTGTAAAAAGTCCACTTGATTATCCCAAATAGTTGCATTTCCCCACTAAAGATTAACTATGATCTAGCACTGACATTCTTTCAGGACAACTGATTTTCTTCATTTTAAAGGCTAGGTCCCACTGGCCGACGGACACAAAACGTATGCATAAAGGACACAGCGGATGAACAAAATTTCGGGGGTGGCTCCATCCATTGTCATCCGCTTCAAAAAGTGGTGAAAATTTACATAAACAGAATGGAAAAGAACGGACGTGGGTAGTATATAACGGGGATGTTAAACAGATGTTCATAGGAAGCCTAGCGGATGACAGTGGATTGAAGCGGATGACACCTCCGAAGGGGTTCCGGGGGAGAATTTTGAAGCGGACGCATAGCGGATGAAGCAGATGCATCATGTATGCCTAAAGGAAAGAAAGGGGATGCCACGCGGATGTATATCGGATGCAAACGCATCCTTTCTATTTCCGTGCTACTAAAGATGTATAGACGTTCCATGTACCCTCTCATTCCTCCCTCTTTCTGTTTTCAGCTGCAGCGGATGTGAGTTGCGAGGATGCCGAGAGGATACAGCGGACGTTTAATGGATGATAAATGGACATAGAACGTTTGTTGCTCGTATGTCGCGGATTTACATTGTACACATTTACATTGTACATTGTACACAGAAAGTTCATCCATTCACAAAGTTTTGTGCAGCTCAAAACTTCTTGCGCGGATGAAATCGCAGTGGACTGATCCTCGACGGATAGAGCGTATGAAACACATATGCAATGAGTGCATATGGATGCATAGCGTTTTCCACACAATGGATGCATAGCGTTTTCCAACGGATGGCAAGCTTTTTTAAACATTTTATATCCTCTTTGCATCCGTAAGTGCAGTGGGACAGGGCCTTAAGAAAACTGTTCCTTGACTGCAATACTAAATCCACTTTGGTAACATATTTAGGACAATCTTTTGTCAATTTCCTCAAGAAATTCTACTCTTATACTGTATTCTTCAGTTCAGGGAGAGGTTTCTTTCCCTGCTCAAAGAGTCAATCTAAATTATATCTACTGAGATTTATACCTGAATTTCTATTCCTTATAATTTATTAAAGCTAGAAATAGGTGGTCTTTCATATCTAGAAAGACACAACTATCCTCTTGCATATAACATACATTCATTTTTCTGTCTAACCAGCCCCCTTGGGATCTATGCATTCAACAGAGTTAATGAGTTCAGCAGCAATACCACATCAAAAAAGCCTAGCTGACAGTTGTTTAGGCATACTATTTGTTATTATATTTATCCTCTATCTTTCTTCCAAGATGTACAAGATAAATCCACTCCCAAATTTGATCATTATACCACCTCTTGCAAGGTTAGTTAGAAGGAGACATACGGACTAAGCAGAGAGTTATATATAAAGCCTCCAGCCCTGTGGGTGATGTTTTGGTTAGAGTGGGCTTATATAGTCACAGGATTTTGCCTTTTCCTATTTTCTTTATTTCTTTATTATTAATAAATCACTCAGAGTTATTTTGGAGTAGGACAGCTTCTAAATTGCTGAAATATTTTTTTAATCACAATTTCTCCTATCATTGATCAATAGTGGACTTAAAAGACTTGTTAATCAATTGCCAGGTTAAGATTAGGTGATATGCTACTCACATTGTGTATTTCAATTTTTTTTATCATCAAAATCCAGACAGCAATAGACTCCATGTAACATCTCCTATATTAGCACTCCAGACCAACTCTCCACTCTCAGAACTCTTAGCAATGGCCAAGGTGGGGAATTCAGAAAGTGAAGTTCACACATCTGGATCTGGAGAAATTGGGGAAGGCTGTTGTATGAATTGTTCATCCATTGTAAAGATCAACCTCTAGAAGTTTATCTGAGTCCTCGAAAAAAGAACAGGACTGTTTTGAAGGCAACACCCATTCTCAGGAAGATACACCCTGTTAGGCAGTAGAAAATTAGTATTTCCTCCAGAAATATTTCTCACATTGCAGGGGCTTACTGTTTTACATTACTATATTTAGATTCTTATTTTGTTGTGTTATTCAATTGAAGTTCACAAAAATCTAACATTTTACTTTTTTCTTAGATTATATTATTGTTATAATGGTATAAATATGAGAACTGTGGGAAAGATAGGTCTATTTCTGTTCAAGAATAATTATCTGCTTTCTTTAATTTTTAAAATAAATTTTATTTAACATTTTGTATACATGAAAAAGGTACAGATAGTTCCTGCTTAATTATGCTAATTTAAGCCAGAATTTCCATCAAAACATGATATGGTTGTAAAGAGGCAATATCACATGACTGTGTCATTTATCACTGGCAATTCTGGCAGCCCTGTTGCTTTCATTAAATGAGGACTATGCACGTCCTTAAGCAAGAACTTCAGAAATTGTGATCACATGACTGTAGGACACTGCACTGGTTAGGCTAGAATCTAGGCTGGTATCTGGATCGCAACTGTGTGACTGCAAATGTGCTGTGATGACTAAACATTCTAGGATCTGTGGTTAAGGACCTTTTGCTCATATTTTTAAAGTGCCTGAAATTCTCAGCTACTCCTACTGAAAAGGTGTGCAAGAATGAAGCTGGTACCAAACTCCCAAAGAAAAATGAGGAAGAAAAGTAGCTTTCCAATTTTTCCATGCATTAACAATTATTCTTCTACCTTTAAATGTAATAAGATAAAGCTTTTATCTCTTGGCTTTAAATGACACACAGGATACGTCTCTGAAGGAATAAATGATGGAGAGGCAGTCCATCAGCAATCTGTCACATCAGGAAAGAGGATTAAGATTGAAAGCATATTTTCCCAAGTCCTAGAACCAGTATAGATGTTTAAAGGAAACCCTAGCTGATGAATACACTTGCTTTTTGCTTCATGTGCATGAGTTAATCATTCACAAACTAAAAGCAGCAAAAGTGTAGCACACAAATGCTATGAATATATGTATATTGAGCCAAATACACCAGATCAACATTCTAACTTCTAAACAGTTGTTAGAGGCACTGATTTGACAAAGCAGGTAGCTCAAGCCCAGGAAAGTGAATGAAATCCAAAAATCTTAATGAAGAACCACTGACGGCACTATAACTTAAATCACATTGTTAAACTGTGCGCCAGTTTATGCATTTAATTTAAATCCCATAGATTTCAGTTGGCCTTGAATTAGAGGCAGCAGTAAGAAAATTAAATACTGAGAATGATAAGAATCACAAGTCACACCTACACATGGATTATTGAATAAACTACAATTGGTTGTTTCTACATAAGACATATTTTCTGCCATATTATTTGGATCAGACAATGCATGATATTAAAATGGCTTTGATATGACACCTGGGAGGTCACATGCCCACAGAAATGTCTTTGGACAACATTGGCTCCATCAGCGAAGAAATGGAGATGAGCACTGCCCCATAGAGTTGGAAATGACTGGACAGGAGGAAAACTTTACCTTTATCTTTTGAAGCAATACATCACAGACCGAACAGAAATTATGAGCACAGTGTTCTTACTACATAGATTATCCACCTAGGCTTCTGTTAGAAGCATTATACTGGTAGCAGTTGTACAATGGAGAGTTTCCATTCTCTGAGAGTCTGGGTATTCTGGAATGAGTCTTCTCAAAGTGCCCCTAAGTCAAATGATGTGATTTGGAGTGAAATATATTTGCAGTGGGAATGGATCCTGAATAGAAGTGTACTGAATTGAACTATGAGCTTCAGTCATATTTAGCTGTCACTGAATATTTTTGCAAATCTCTTCATAATTTTGCACCATCCTATTCAAATACTATAACAAGGACCTGAATTCAAATTTATTCCTATGCAATAAGGTCAGGGCTCAAATCCATATGATAAATAAGCATTAATCCTCCTTAGAAAAAGATCTGCTTCTTGAACCAGCTCAGGCTGAAGTTTATTTTTGTTTCTATCTGCAGTAAAGACCTTGAAAAAGTGGGAAAATACATTTTCTAAACAAGAGATCCCTGCATTTTCCAAACAATACCAAAATATTCCATAAAAGCTGAACTTTTACAACAAACAGCAAAGTCAACTTTTTTATTCCAAACAGAAAGAGGAAATCAAAGGCATACATTTTGTTCTCCCTCCACAGTAAGCAGTACTTACTGGAAGTTCCCCTTCAGAAATTCTATCTGTTTTCTTTTTCTTTTTTTGCATGCACTCTTCTACAAAGTGAATAAGAGTTCTGTTATGAATACTATATGCTATATAATAATCTGAAACAATGGAAAGGTGATCAAATAATGGCCGGAAGAAACAATGGAATGAGGTCTTCCAGGAGGAACAGTACGAGCGCTCTGGAGGTACATGTATTTGTTGTTCACATTGTGTACAAAACTGTTCCTAAGGTGTCTATATAATCAAAGTGGCACAATCTGTTTAGTGAATTCCAAGGGTTAAACAACAGAAAAGAAAAGGTCCTGAAGGGAGAAGATGCAGTAAAGCTCAGGAAAGAACAAGGATGCCCAAGAGAATATGGGATGCTAGCTGGCTGAGGCAAGAATAAAATCAACAAAAGCCAAATGCATACATTTAATCAGTGTTATATTGATTAAATAATATAGTCCATTCTCTTCTATCACTCTTTATAATGATGTCTAATTTGTTTCTACCAAAAAAAGCTTAGGGAAGAAGATTGTCATTTATAGCTACTCTCTCACCCAACTCACCTCACAGGGTTGTTGTTTTAAAAATAAGAAGAGGAAATATAATTATTTTAAAAAGTAATAAAAAGGAGGGATAAATAAATAACCTGAAGGTATTTTTAAAGCCATATAAAGTCATTGTGGATAGAATGGCTACAGGGTACAAGCACAGACTATTTGAAGGATACTTGTGGTTCCACCAATATCTTAAGGCGAGGTCACACTGGCCGATGGATGCAAAACGTATGTAAAAAGGACACAGCGGACGAGCAAATTTTCCATCCATTGTTATCCGCTCTCAAAAGTGCCCCAAATTTGCATAAACAGAGCGGACAACAACTGAAAGGAACGGACATGGGGAGGATGTAGCGGGGATGTAAAGCGGATGTTCGTAGGAAGCCTAAAAGTTGGAAGCAGATGGAAGCGGATGACGCATCCGAAGGGCTTCCGGGGGAGAACAGCAAAGCGGATACGTAGCGGAAGGAGCAGATGCGTAGTGGATGACGCGGATGCATCACGGACGCCTATAGGATGCATAGCGGATGCAAAGCGTTCACTGCGCATGCGGGGATGATGAATTGCGTAAGCTCCGCGGATATAAAAGGAGGCAACTCGCAAGCAGGTCACCATTCAGAGAAAAGACCTGCTGCCAGAGACATCTTGAGAGAACACCATGGGGAAGAAGAAGAAGCCTGTGCCAACTCCTGCCAGCCCTGGCAAGAAGGACAGAACCACCATCCCACCCCCTGGCGCTGACTCTGAAGCTGCTGGTGCTTCTGCTGCTGGTGCTGCTGGTGCTTCTCCTGCTGCTGCTGGTACTTCTCCTGCTGCTGCTGCTATGGTGGACCAGCCCCATGGCCCTCAAAGCCCTGCGGCTGAAGGCCCTGAAGCCCCTGCCAGAGGGAGGAAGAGGCAAGGCAAGGAGAAGGAGGAGAGGAAACAGTACTCCATTTCCAAAGACCATGAGGAGGAGGTGCTGGAATGGCTGAGGGAGAATGAGTACCTGTGAAGGAAGGGCCACAGGCTCTATCACGACACCAAGAGGAAGCAAGCAGCGTGGAGAGAGAAGGCGGAGAGCCTGGGCTACACTTCAGATTTCCTCCTGGGCTGGTGGAAGCATATGCACACCTGGTATGGCAAGCTGCACCTGAAGAAATCCGGGCAGGCCGCTGTCAAGCTCACTGACCAGGAGATCTATGTCATGGCCAGGTGCAGCTTCCTGGAGGGTGAGATCCGCCACCGAGGAGCAGCCCCTCTGTCAACCCTCTCCCTCAGACAGCCCACAGAGAACCACTCCTCTTCCAGCCAGGAGACAGCTACAGTGTCCAGGCAGGTATCTTTGGAGGGCCCCACGACAGAGACCCCCCCAACAGCTGCACTCCCCATGCCAGAGGATGTGGAGGATCCCCTGTCTCAGATGGAGCAAGAAGAAGCAGCCTCCAGAGACCAAGCCAAACCCACCCCCAGCTCCACCTCCACAGAAAGCAGGCAGAGAGGCAGACCGGAGGGACAGAGCCACACTGTCCTCTTGGAGATCAGGGACACAATCAAAGCCAGCACAGATCTCCTCTCCCAGCTGGTCCACTTTGACATACCATCCTCCAACCGCAAACCCTTCATCACGTACGTGAGCCAGACCCTCATGGACATGCCCGAGGCCCAGTACCAGGCGATGAAGGAGAGCATCACAGCTCTTCTGCACCACCCTCCAGGCCCAGCTGAACCTACTCCTACCCACTCCAGGTCTGCTCCTCCACCCAAGGCGATGTCACAGCCCTTCCACGGATTTCAGCAGCCCCTCGCCTACCAAGCCTACCACTACCAGGACTACCCACAGCAGAGGCAGCCCTTCCCAGTCCACACCCAGGTTCCTCGGACACCACAGATGCCACAGACACCTCAGCTGACCTAGCTGCAGACCAGACAGCCCCACTACACTCCTCCTTCCTCCACCCCACAGCCAAGCCCTTCCTCAGAACATCTGTCATCAGTCTTGGGCCTCACATCCAAGGTACTTGAGGAAGGGCCTCTCAGCCTCACAGGACAGAGTCAGCTCTCTGAGAGCTTCCTGCACACACCATCTCCTGTTGTACTCTCGGGGCCTGGCACCCCAATGGCACCTCAGACCAGCACTCCAGCCACAGCCACCTCCACAGTCCCTGGCCCCTTTACATCTGAGACCATGGGCACGCCTCAGAGTGACTGAGAAGAGTGCCAGAGACTGAGTTGTTACCTGCTCACTTTATCTTTGCTTAAGACACTTCACTTGGGTCATTTTCCTTTTTAATAAAGTTATACAGTTTGTTATTAATAAAGGTTATCTTTGCTTCACACACTTGGTTCATTTTTTTTACTTAATAAAACTTTGAAAAAAGGGTTAAGCCTTTGCAAGCTTGTGGGATTGGTAAGGATAGCTGTGGGATAAGGATAGCTGTGGGATGGGTAAGGATAGTTGTGGGATAGATAAACCTCCAGTGCAAACATAGTGGGACTGTATGGTCCATCCTCCCAGCTGACACACATATGGCCCTTTATTATCAAAAACAATGTTATCATTGATCAACACATTTCAACATAAACAAAACTCTTTATTAATGCCCTATTAATTGTAAGACCACTCAATATACATGGCACAATCTCATCAGTGTGATGAGACAGGCTGAAGGAAGCATCCATTAAGCATCTACCATCCTGTCTTGCCACTCCCCTGCTCCAGCTGGGGAGTTGCACCAGTGTTTCAGGAGGTTGTGCTGCTTCTTCCCTTAACGTGAAGCTCTGTTGGGACCTTGTACATCCACAGTGTCTATCAGGTTTTGCCCTTGCCTCCATTCACCAGGCTCCATGTCCCCATTGCCTTGTTGGTGGTCCACAAGCCTGTTCTGCAACACTGGGTAGCAGGTGCGCATGAGATTGTGCAGGATGCAGCAAGCTTCCACGATGCTCCTCACAGTCCCTGGGTGATACTACATGGTGGTGAGAAGTACCTGGAATCTGTTGGCCAGGATGCCAAAGGCGTTCTCCACCACCCGTCTTGCCCTGGACAGCCTGTAGTTGAAGATCCTCTCTTCACAGGTGAGGTATCTTGAAGTGTAGGGCTTCATGAGGTAGGTTCTGAGGGAGAAGGCGTCATCACCCACGATAAAGTAGGGCACATCTTGTGTGTCATTGGGTAGGGGGTCTGGATTTGGGAAACCCATGATGAGGTTGCGTTGTAGCCCACCCTTGAGGTCACTGGCGTTGTATATGTGGGCATCTGAAGCCTTTGCAGGCCACATGCTTCCCATCTATGGCTCCAATGGTGTGGGGAAAGTTCCACCTCTGATACCACTGCTCTGCAACTTTCCTCCAGCCTTCTTCAGTGGTGGGACACTGGAGGAGCTCCTGCACGTATTCTTCAATGAGGGCTTGCACCACTTCTCTGACCACAATGCTGATGGTGTTGTGTGGCACCCTCCAGGCATACTGTATGTTTCTGTATGTGGTCCCAGAGGCCAGGTGGCACAGAGTCAGTGCCACCTTCAGTCCAGGGTCCAGGCTGGGATGGAAGTTGGTGCTCGGCTTGGTCAACCTGGGTCTCAGATGCTCCACAACTTCATCAAACATGGCTGGTGGCATCCTCATGAAGTGCTGGAATGCACGAGGGACTTCATTCCTCAGCTCCACCATCAGCTTGTCATCGAGTCCAAACTCCATTCTTCTCCTGATCCATCTTTGGACCCAGACAGCTCTTGGACGTCTCCTTCTCCTTGCTTAGAAAAGGTGAAACAGTCTGAAGAGGGCTTGGTTCTCATGTTGAATGATGGCGGCTACCAAAAGGAGTGTGCAGTGATCCATAGTGGAGATCAATGGATGATGTGGAAGAGCAAGAGCAAGGCTGAAGAGGTCTGCACACCACGGCTGCTGGACTGAAAGTGAGATCCAGGTGATTTCCTCCCCCTTTTTATGGGAAATATAGGTTTTCCGCTTGGTGTCCTTCCACATACTCTAGACATCCTCCAGACATCCTAAATATCCGAGATACATCCCATATACAAACGTTTTGTCCGTTTTAATGCTTTATATACGAGATGCATCCGCTTCCATCCTTTCTATTTCCATGCTACTAACGCTGTGTGGACGTTCCGTGTACCTTTTGCTTCTTCCCTCTTTCTGCTTTCCGCTGGAGCAGATGAAAGTTGCGCGGATGCCCAGAGGATGCCCAGAGGATACATCGGATGTGTAACGGATGACAACAGACGTAGAACGTTTGTTGCCCGTATGTGTCACGGATGTAGATCGTACGCGGCGGAAAGTTCATCCGCTCAAAAAGTTTTGTGCAGCTCAAAACTTTTTGAGTGGATGAAATAGCAGTCGACTGATGTTTTACGGATAGAGCATATGAAAGACGTACGCAGTGAGTACACAATGGATACATCACGTTTTCCAACGGATGGCAAGCTTTTTTGTCTGTTTTACATCCTCTTTGCATCTGTTGGTGCAGTGACATGGGCTTTAGTGATTCCTTAAGTGTGTGTTGGAGGGGAGCTTTTCCTTTGCAAAAGGAAAGTTGGTTTGGTACTTGAAATACATGTCTCTTTCACAGTTGTCAAGCACCTGAAGCAAAAGAAATCTAGAGGAATAGGAATGGGTGCAACAAAAATTTGAATATTTATAGACTAGAACCAATTCCAACTTTGTGAAAGGAATACTGGTGAGAGAGGGGGGGAGGGAGGGAGGGAGGGAGGGAGGGAGGGAGGGAGGGAGAGAGAGAGAGAGAGAGAGAGAGAGAGAGAGAGAGAGAGAGA